>SJYC01031950.1:0-45933 GCA_006408675.1 Madoqua kirkii | reverse complement strand
AAAACAGATCTCTGTGTGTGCCCTGGAGGAGGGCACGGCAACCTGCTCCTGAACTCTGGCCTGGAGAATCCCGTGGACAGAGGAGCCTGGAGGGCTACAGTCCACGGGGTCGAGAAGAATTGGATACGACTGAGGCGACTCAACACACACAGCACACCAACAGTGTTAAGATTAGAATCTCGAGAAAAACAAAGTTATAAATCACAAAATAAGAGAACAGAATATAGCCAGTGTTGGAATGATGGCAGTAAGTGGGCGCTTTTGATACAGTCTGTGTTTTAAGTTACAGAGGGAAAATGCCCTCATAAAACTCCAATAAATCACTTTGGCTTAATCACGAGAATATAAGCGAAATTTATAGTGTCATCTGTGAGGCACTCTTAGTTACTCATCGCTGACAGTTCAGGAAAAAATGGCATTCTTTCAAGCTTGCCTAATTAATTTATTTTAAAATTAATAGTTATTGGTTTTCTATTTTTAAACATTTCCTTAAACCATTAATCTGCTTTCTTTGTTACTGTTCGCCTAACTTCAAGGGTGATTTGGGGTCTTTATTTCCTTTCATGGGCTCAGATGACATCCTCTCTCTGGAAGCTTCTGCAGATGGCCAGCCCGCCTTTCCCACAGTCACTCCTGACATCAGGAGTGGGAGGCCTGGCCACTGTGGGTCTGTTTCTAAAGCGTCCGTGGGAAGAAGAACCGACCTCTGTCTGTCTGTCTCTGTCCCCAGGGGCTTGTGGGCGCCACGTGGCTGAGTCCTCCGAGCCCCGCCAGGAGGTGCTGCTAGATGCCCATTCTACAGACAGGAAGTGGGGGCCCAAGCCAAAAGTCTCCATGGTACTGGAAAGTGAAGGTTTCATCGCTCAGTCGTGACTGACTTTCTGCTTTCTTTGTTACTGTTCGCCTAACTTCAAGGGTGATTTGGGGTCTTTATTTCCTTTCATGGGCTCAGATGACATCCTCTCTCTGGAAGCTTCTGCAGATGGCCAGCCCGCCTTTCCCACAGTCACTCCTGACATCAGGAGTGGGAGGCCTGGCCACTGTGGGTCTGTTTCTAAAGCGTCCGTGGGAAGAAGAACCGACCTCTGTCTGTCTGTCTCTGTCCCCAGGGGCTTGTGGGCGCCACGTGGCTGAGTCCTCCGAGCCCCGCCAGGAGGTGCTGCTAGATGCCCATTCTACAGACAGGAAGTGGGGGCCCAAGCCAAAAGTCTCCATGGTACTGGAAAGTGAAGGTTTCATCGCTCAGTCGTGACTGACTCTTTGGGACCCCATGGACTATAGCCCGCCAGGCTCCTCTGTCCATGGAATTCTCCAGGCACGAATACTAGAGTGGGTTGCCATGTCCTCCTCCAGGGGATCTTCCTGACCCAGGGATGGAACCCAGGTCTCTTGCATTGCAGGTGGATTCCTGACCATCTGAGCCACCAGGGAAGCCCATAGTTACTGGATGCCAGCTCCAAGCCCAGTAGGTCCATTGTCAAAGTCAGAGCCATCTAGGTCTCCAGCCACCAAGAGTCCACTCTGCAGAGATGGACGCAGAAACTCAGACAACCACCGCGGCTATTTTATAGAAGCTGCTGGAGAAATTGCCCTCAGGTTAAGGCCATCAGAGTATATGACCTGGGCTCTCACCGCAGTTGAATTAAGCCCAAACCGCGAGCCAGGCGTGGTCCGGCCCTTCTGCCTCCCTGGCTGGAGGACCTGCACAGCTGTGAAGGGACACGTCCTGCTCCCTGAGCTCCGGACGGTTCTCTACTCACCCCAGACCACTCGGCCAGCTCCGAGGAGGAGGAGTTCCACCGGCTGCGACTTCTACTTACTTCCATGGGCTGAGACGGTCCTTTGCCGGCTGGAGCTTGTAAGAGCTGGTGTGCAGAGCAGCGATGGGGGAGCTTATCTGAGGCCAGGCAAGTGGGGCCCAGGTGTGCAGACCAGACCCTGGGGAGATCAAGGCTGCGTAAGAGCGGGGCAGCATGTGCACCCCCAAAACTGTGGCTCCGCAGGGCCAGGTCACGGTGGGCAGTCCAGTGGGCACCAGGGTCTGTGAGGCAGGCGTCCTCCCATCCCTTCCATCCAGCTGACCGTGAGCCTGGATGCCAGCGCCACGAGGCTGGAGCACAACGCTTCCGTCGTGAAGGCAGCCCCGGCTGGAATTACAGTTGTGTGGGGCCCTTCCTCCTGGAGGAGCCCCCTCTGTGACATTCCAGGGCTCAGATAGAGCCTGCAGGGTCAGCTTGCAGACTCTCTGGGGTGCCTGCTCCTCTGTGTCCAAGGACTTTAAGGAAGCTCCCTCCGAGTCTTTCCTCAGAGATGGGAGATGGCTGGGACAGCTCACTGGTCCCTTTGTCACCTGGGTGCGTCAGAAGCTGTGGGGTCTGAGTGAGAGAGCTGAGAGCCCCCGGGAATCTGACACTATGCGCCCTTCCCCGCCCGGGAGACCCAGGCCGTCCGAGGGGACCGGGCTACCAGCCGACTGTCTAATTTAAAATTTTCTACTGGTCACACTCAGTGAGGAAAAACAGGTAAAATATCTATATTTTAATCATCTCTTTCATTTAATCTAATTATCCATTATTATCATTTCAACTTCAATTATCCAGTATTATCATTTCAATATGTGCCCAATTTAAAACTGATGCGTGATCTAGTCTAGCTGTTTTGTAGTGTCTCTGAAATCCGGGCTGCATTTCCCATTTAGAGCACATGCCTCGATCTAGACTCTCCTGGGTTCAGGAGCTGTAGCCCCCCAAGCTGCACCCCCTGCAGAGGCAGCCTGGCCAGGATGTTCCGGGTCTCAGGAGAGAGAGAGCTGCCCAGCAGCCCCTGGCAGCCAGCCCACCCGGTCACCAGCACTGGACTTTGTTTCTGAGATTAGGGGTGATTTCCCTGGAAGATGCTTGGGAGGCGTGGGCGCCCCATTAGGAAGCAGGCGGGTTTGTCCTCGCTCCCGGGAGACCAGCCCCACCCCAGGAAGCCTCACCAGGACACAGAAAGCAGAGTGGACCCGGGCGTCCTGGAAAGGAAGGGGGACTTGCTGAGACCACGGGAACCCACTCACAGGAAACGGCAACTGCACTTCATCCCACTGACGTCAAAGCCAGAACTTCCCTGGCAAAAAGGGAAGGCTCAAACTTCAGAAAGTAAACATTTATTAATTCAGCCATTATCAGACCGTATCCACATGTGCCCCACAGGAGAGATTCAGACCCGGTGAGACTGGTACCTGCCCTTGAGAAGGTCCCATTCTAGTTGGGGGACAGCTGTGTATGCAGAGGAATAATTAAGGACTCTGTGAGGTGGGTGTTGAGGGTAAAGAGGAGTTCACAAAAGGAATGTTGGGTGATAAGTCTTTCCAGGAAGCAGGATCAACTTGCAACTTCAAGGGCATTGAAAGGACAGAGCATTTTGGACAAGTGGACATAAGCGTGCCTGGGAAGCAGGAAGGAAGGCTGGATGGAGAAGGCGCCTAAGAATTAATGCCTTCAAACTGTGGTGTTGGAGAAGACTCTTGAAATTCCCTTGGACTGCAAGGAGATCCAACCAGGCCATCCTAAAGGAAACCAGTCTTGAATATTCATTGGAAGGACTGATGCTTGAGCTGAACAAACTCCGGGAGATGGTGAAGAACAGGAAAACCTGGCATGTTGCAGTCCATGGGGTCACAAAGAGAATGCCAGGGCTGAGCAACTGGACAACCTTCCACAGGTTTGTGATTTCACGTAGGATTGCCCTGCACTTCTTTATGGGGCTACACTCCCAGCCCACTTTGCAGATAGTCAAGCCCAGATGACTGGGTTCCGGCTGATAAAGTGGTAACAGAAATGTCGTGTAGGGTTATGGAAAGTCCCTTTCTTCTGGGAAACTTACTGTGATGGGTGGAGCACCAGCAGCTATGTTGGACCCTCAGGCAGATATAAAGATCAACATCTTTTCCTGCTTTCAATGCATGCCTTTCTGCCGACTGTATCTCTAGGTCTAGAATTGCTGAGTCATGGGCTAGCCCTAACTGTAGCCTTTGTAGGCTTTATTATTATTTTTTAAGGTCTTTGTCCCAATTTGCAATCTCGTCCATCCTGTAGGAAAGGTCTCTTTGCTGCTTAGCCTTACTCAGCTTTTTCTTTCTCATTTCAGCACCTGCTGGACGTTTCCTGTGGCTGAAAACTGTTCGAGTGGTCATCAGCCCCAGTCCCCACTTCTACCTCATGCCAGGGGCCCATCCGCATCCAGACCTGACTGACCTGCCCTCTCTTCCCGGCTTCAGCTGCCCATTCCTCTGCCCAGCCACCGGGCTTTTGTCCATTTAATTACTTGTGTAACTTTTTCATAAGTCATCACACCCCCAGGCAAGTCGCCTGTGCTGGCAGGTCTTTTATTAGAACTGACTAGAGTTTATAAGAGTTGTGCAGATTTCATGTGTATTTTGGAATGATTTTGACATTATTTTGAAGACTCTCATCTCCAAATAAGCGACATGAAATTTTGGACAAGACCGTGTTGGATGTATTTTATACACTTTAATGAAATCTTTAAAAAACCTTCAAAAAGATCTGTGTGTTCTTTGTTGGACTAGTTTATCTAAAATGGGTTGTCATTTTAGTAAATTATACTTCTTTTTAGGATCAACACTGCAGTTGGGTGTCGCTCCCACTGAGGCTCACAGCAAGCGACGCTGAGCTGACCTTGCATCTGAGAAGCCTTCCAAGTCCTCTGATTGGTGCTAGGCTTTCATCTCTGCTTCTGTTTGGATTTCTATGATCATCTCTTTATAAAAACCACTTTATTTCACACCCGTCTGTCCATGGCCAACTTCTCTGATGCCACAAGCAGTGGTTATGCTAACGAGCAAACTTCAGTCTGATTTAACTGGAAATCCATTTTCAATTTCTTTTAAACATAGTATTTATCATAGGTTTTTATTATACAGTCTTAACCAAGAGAATTCTCTTTAGTTACTAATCTTCTGATAGATTTTTTTTTAAATCTGAGCAGTGTTGGGTTTTTGGATTTTTTACCCTAAACATTTTTCTACATCTCTCCTTGTAGTCCCATAATTCTTATCTTTTAATCCATGGAATTGGTGGAATCTCATGGTTAGATTTTCTAGGCTTGAGACACGCTCACGTTCAAGGGAAAGTCATAATCATATTGGATAGTTTTTTCCAACATGGACATGAATTTCAGCAAAATTTGTTTATGACTTTTGCATCTATGGTTATAAATAAAACAGGCTTAAAATTGTATTACCTCACAATGCAATTGTCCATTCTGGAAACCAAGTGAAGCTCCAAAGCTTGTTCTTAGCTTATTTTCCTGGGAAGGGTGAGGATGCCCTTCACTGTGGCTATTAACCCTGACTGCCACGCCAGGCCCGGAGCCTCCCCTTGGGGTGACTTCAGTGACCCCTCTCCTAGTAAAATCTTCCTTTCTCCTTGGTTCAATTTTGGCATTTTCAGATTTTCCAGATACACATATTTTTTATCTATGCTTTCCAACTCATTAACACTGAGCTTTTTGGAGAAATATCATGTTACCTTCTTTTTGCTTGTTTGTTTGTTTTGGGAATTTAAAATATTTTAATGCAGTTCTAATCAGTGTGCCTTGTTCATTTCAGCTCCTTCTCCGCCAAACCGGGAGGCGGGGACCACGTCAGCGTGTCCGCCTCCTCTTCGTCTGTGGCCTCTGCGTGGCGAGCTTTAGACTTCACGTCACCCTGCTCCTCTCGACCTGGAGAGCCCTGGCACCCGTTCGCCCTGCGGGGGCGGAAGGCTCCGGTTCCCTCCGTTTTGCGTGGCGTGGTGCCAAGCTGCGGAGAGCAGGAGCTTCCAGGGGAGAAGGGAAGCGGGGAGAAGGGAAGCGGGGAGAAGGGAAGGCTCCTGTGACGTTTTCAGTCACCCCCTCTTCTTCTGAATTTGGTGCTTCTCTCCTTTTTCTCACCTTTAGTCTTGACCAAAGTTCCCTGCTTTACACCGGCAGACATCCAGCCTTTGCTTTTTCCTCTTACTGGGCTCAGTGCTGCTGCTGACTGGGCTTTGTCTTATTACTCCCTTCTTCCCTTTAAGGCAAAGAAAGGGAGGGACACTCGCTTTGGTTTCTCCTAACCTCCCGACTTGAAGACCTCGCCTCCATTCCCCGGTCCGCATGTTACTTTATCTGTCCTAAGTTTGTTTGTTCATGTTTGCTCGTGCCGGCTCTTTGTTGCTGCCCTGTCCTTTCTCGAGTTGCAGCGAGCAGGGCCCTCTCTCCAGTTGTGGGCGTCCCACTGCGGGGCTCCTCTTGCTGAGGAGCACGGCTCTCGGGCTCGAGGGCTCCAGCCGTTTCAGCCCCCAGGCTCTAGCATGCAGGCTCCATAGCTGTGTCCACGGGCTTAGCTGCTCCGCGGCTCGTGGAATCTTCCTGAATCAGGGACTGAACCTGTGTCTCCTGCACCGGCAGCCAGATTCTTCATCCTGGAGCCCCCAGGAAGCCCCTTGATAGCCACATTTAAAATCAAACTCCTGATTATGCTTTAGCCATGCCCCAGAAGGGAATGCCAAGTTTCACTAGAAATTCTTTGTAATTTCAACCTGATTGTGTTTGTACCCACATTTACTGAGTTCCATGGAGAAAGAAAGGGCAACCCACTTGTTCTTGCCTGGAGACTCCCGTGGACAGAGGAACCTGGCGGGCTCCAGTCTGTGGGGTCGCAAGAGCAGACACGACTTAGCAACTAAAAGCTTCTACTACTGACATTCACGCTGGAGAAAGAGCTCGCAGCCCACTCCAGGCCTCTCAGCTGGAGAGCTCCATGGACAGAGGAACCTGACGCGTGGCAGTCCACGGGGCCACAGAGAGTCGGTCACAACTGAGTGCCTCAGACACACACACACACACGCACACACCGAGCTCCATGTTGTTTAGGCTTCAGTGATACTCCAAAGTCAGTAGCTTCTGATGTTATTGTTCTTTGGCCAAAAGGATAATCTGCACAGAACGGATCCTTCAGCATCTGGGCAGTTCTTCCGGAGTCTGCTTCGTTGTTAATGCTTGCACCCGTGCTGTTTCTGGAGCGTCTAAAGGGATTTGTAATCTGCGTGTCTCAGTGTAAAATAGTACATATGTCTTCCGCTGTGAGCCCTCTAACTGGATTATTTAAACCCTCCGCGTATTCACTGATGTTTTTCTACCGGTTGTATCAGTTACCGGGCCGGTCATTTGTCGTCTATGGATTCTGAGTCTACTTTTCTGTTCTGTGTGGTCACAGACATGTCCCGGACAGGAAAACCATGTCCAGTTTTCACGCGTTCTGTTTCTCTGTGAAACCATTTTCACCACTTAATATGTTAATATTGGAAACGCGGCACACTTAGTGAAGAGTTGCAACAACAGTACAATCAATGCACACACCCCATCTGCCGGGACGCGCCAATGGCTGCGTGAGCGTTATCCCTGTTGTCGTGGACTCTGCTGCAGTTGGCTCGTGGAATCTTCCTGAATCAGGGACTGAACCTGTGTCTCCTGCACCGGCAGCCAGATTCTTCATCCTGGAGCCCCCAGGAAGCCCCTTGATAGCCACATTTAAAATCAAACTCCTGATTATGCTTTAGCCATGCCCCAGAAGGGAATGCCAAGTTTCACTAGAAATTCTTTGTAATTTCAACCTGATTGTGTTTGTACCCACATTTACTGAGTTCCATGGAGAAAGAAAGGGCAACCCACTTGTTCTTGCCTGGAGACTCCCGTGGACAGAGGAACCTGGCGGGCTCCAGTCTGTGGGGTCGCAAGAGCAGACACGACTTAGCAACTAAAAGCTTCTACTACTGACATTCACGCTGGAGAAAGAGCTGCAGCCCACTCCAGGCCTCTCAGCTGGAGAGCTCCATGGACAGAGGAACCTGACGCGTGGCAGTCCACGGGGCCACAGAGAGTCGGTCACAACTGAGTGCCTCAGACACACACACACACACGCACACACCGAGCTCCATGTTGTTTAGGCTTCAGTGATACTCCAAAGTCAGTAGCTTCTGATGTTATTGTTCTTTGGCCAAAAGGATAATCTGCACAGAACGGATCCTTCAGCATCTGGGCAGTTCTTCCGGAGTCTGCTTCGTTGTTAATGCTTGCACCCGTGCTGTTTCTGGAGCGTCTAAAGGGATTTGTAATCTGCGTGTCTCAGTGTAAAATAGTACATATGTCTTCCGCTGTGAGCCCTCTAACTGGATTATTTAAACCCTCCGCGTATTCACTGATGTTTTTCTACCGGTTGTATCAGTTACCGGGCCGGTCATTTGTCGTCTATGGATTCTGAGTCTACTTTTCTGTTCTGTGTGGTCACAGACATGTCCCGGACAGGAAAACCATGTCCAGTTTTCACGCGTTCTGTTTCTCTGTGAAACCATTTTCACCACTTAATATGTTAATATTGGAAACGCGGCACACTTAGTGAAGAGTTGCAACAACAGTACAATCAATGCACACACCCCATCTGCCGGGACGCGCCAATGGCTGCGTGAGCGTTATCCCTGTTGTCGTGGACTCTGCTGCAGTTACTGTTCTTAGCATTAATATGGCTTTTAAGGCCAGAATCAGGACCATAATTTTTCACCGTAAATGCTCCAGTGATGTCGCTGAAGGAGGACCTTTGTCACTGACGCAGCCCTTTCACGCCACAGACAGCCCATGGTCAGCCTCCACTGACTGCTGGCACCTGTGGGCTCTGTCTGACAGAGTCTGGCTGGGAGCCTGCCCTCACATGTGGGTGGCTGCTGGGCGACGCGGCTAATACAGTGCCACCCGGACAGGTGCAAACAGGCTCCCTGGGGCCAGTTCCCTGAACACGCACTCAGCTGCTCACACACACACACACACTGTGGCACACCCCAGAGCGGGGCCCCAGGGCTCCCATCCGCGCTGCTGTTCCTCCACCAGCCGTCACGGAGGAGGGGCAGGTGGAGAAGATGCTCGGCCAAGACTTGCTTCCAGAGATTCAGCCTTGGGACACTGCAGCAGCTTTGCTGGTTTTAAGCACTTCATTTGCAAATACTCAGCATTTAATTATGCCAGATTAAAGACACATACTTTTCAGATTTACGGAGTCATTATCAATGCTGCAGAAACCACACTCAGAATCAAACCCACGTTGGCATTCTCAGCCTGGAAATTTATGTACAAACACCAGGAGCTTATTTGATCAGCTCAGCCTGGAAATGTAGCTGGTGGTCTTGGGGACCAGCTGGCATGGCTGGCTGTGGGGACAGGAGCCCAGTGTGCATCCCCTCCTGGCTCCCTGGGCTGGGTCCCTGCTGCGGCTTCGTGCCTGCTGGCAACTCGCCTCACTGCCTCCTGGAGGGGGAGAGGCCGGGGAAGGTGCACCCACCTGCCCTGCCGGTCTCCCTCCTCCTCCCCTTCATCCTCTTTTTTGTAACTAAGACTTTACTTTTTAGAGGAGTTTTAGGTTTAAGACAAAACCGAGTGGAAGGTACACACACTTCCCATGCACGCCTCCACCTGCATGCCACCCTCCCCCACTATCAACATCCGCCTCCAGATGGGATATTTCTTACAACTGGTGAGCCCTGGCTTACATCACAGTTCACTCCTGGCGTTGGACATCCTGTGGGTTTGGATGAGTACATCCCGACATTATGCAGAACTGTAACCTACAGGGCAGTCTCCTTGCTTTGAACCCTCCCTTCCTCTCTAATGCTGGTCCAGGAGCGAGCTGGGGCTCCTGGGAGGAGAGGGAGTGTGTGCTCCGACCCTTCCAGGAAGGGATCCACTTTCTGAGGGGACTGCTGCACGAAGAGTCAGTGTCTTCTCTGCTTTGCAGACAGGAGGCTGAGGGTCAGGGTGGAGCCTGGGCTTGGTCCGCCAGCTCTTCTCTCCCGGTTGGTGCAAACCTACCTGTGGTTTCAGACCATGAACTTTAAATCACCGTAACTAGGCCCAAACATATCTTTATTAATCAGAATAGGAACCGTTGTAATCAACATACTCTTGCCAGCGAGAATAAGTTTATTCCTGTAGTGTACACATCCCTGCCTTGAGACCTGATGAGCTCTAGGAAAGCACTGTCTGCCTCCTGCTGGTTGCGGAAGTGTTTTCCCTGCAAAAAGTTGTCAAGATGCTTGAAGACTTGGTAGTCGGTTGGCGGGAGGTCATGTGAATATGGCGAACGAGGCAAAACTCCGTAGCCCAGTCCACTCAGCTTCTGAAGCGCTGGCCGTGGGATGTGTGATCGGGCACTGTCGTGGGAAAGAGCTGCACCCCCGCTGCGGGCCAAGGCCTGCTGCAGACATCACGGTCCTCAGTGCAGCTCCTCGGCTTACTGAGCATGCTTCTCAGATGTGGCAGTCTCCCCGGGATTCAGAGAGCTGCGGGGGATCAGACGGCCAGCAAGCAGACCGCCAAACAGTGCCCATGGCCTTTTTTGGTGCGAGTGTGGCTTAGGGAAGCGCTCTGGGGCTCTTCCTCCGCCCCGCCGCTGAGCTGGTTGCCTCCAGTTGCCATAACATCCACACTTTGCTGCACATCACGATCCGATTGAGAAATGTGTTCTTTGGTGCTTTGTAGGGCAAGAGAAGACGATATTTCAAAGACGATGTTTCGGTTTTCGGTTGGCTCACAAGGCACCCACTTTGCCTTTTCACCTTTTCGCCGGGCTTCAGACTCCCAGGGGCCACCGAGTGGCCGGCTTCTCGTGCACTTGCCGGAGAATCAGCCCAGTGCTGCCTCTCAGTCGGGCGCTGCCCGCTTTTGACCGCCGGCCACTGCGCTCCTCATCACGACTCTCATCTCCTTCGCCAAGCTTCCTGAACCACCCTGTCCTAGCAGCTCCTGGGCCAAGCATGTTGTTGATGTTGCGAGTTGTGTCTACTGCTCTACAACCCATTTTGAACCTGAATAAGAAAACTGCTCAAATTTGCTTTTGGTCTAACATCTTTTCCAAAGTCTAAAATAAATATACACAGTAAGTAATAAGTCACTAGCAAAAAGCGTAAGGCGAGAAATGTGTAATCAAATGATGTACAACATAACCACATTTATTTAAGAAGCCCCAGGGGCTCCAGCTCCATCAGCTGGAAGGAGCAGTGGCCAGGACTCCGGGGCAGGGTGGGGCGCCTGCCTGCCTCTGCCTCGTTTCTCAGGATGTGTCCTCGCTTCCACTGGGCAAGGGCTCGCTTACCCCGCTCAGATGCCACCTCCCTAGAGCTTGCAGGGCCCAGAAGGGTCTCACCTTTCTCTGCCTCCTCACACCCGCCAAACCCTGGGCCCTTGTCCCCTGTGTTCTGAACGCTGGTCCTGCATCCAGACACGGATGAGCTCAGGCCCAGCCCCTCCATCTCCTGGCTGCACAAACTCAAGCCAGCAGCCAAGCATCTGTGAGTGTGCGGTCTTCCTCAGGACTTCGGGGGCAGGGTGGGGACAGTGGTCAGGATGAGGGAGATGGGAGGGGGCTTCTGTGGGTCAGTCCAGGTCCTGGGCCAGCAGCACACGCCTGCCCAGTGGGGGTCATCAGCCTCCCTGCTCCCCAAACCGACCACAGTGTCCCCTGCTGCCTCTGTAAGCCACAGATTTTGCAGATTCTTAAAAGCTAAGGTTTTATCATGTGTTGTAAGGTAAGGGATTCTGTCTTATGCTTCTCAAGTCCTCTAGCAAAGGGTGAGTATCATTTATTTCCCATCCTCCATCTTCATCCACTCATCCATCTGCCTATCCATTCTCCTATCTATCCACCCGTCCACCCATCCACCCACACATCCACTTGTCCATCCACTCATCCATCATCCATCCACCCACTCACCCAACCATCCACCTGTCCACCCATCCACTCATCCATCCATCCATCCACCCATTCACCCAGTGATCCACCCATTCATCCACTCATCATCAACCCACCCATCCACTCATCCGTTCATCAACCCATCCATCCACTCGTCCGTTCATCAACCCATCCACCCATTCGTCCATCTTCTATCCACCCACTCATCCACCCACTCACCCGTCCATCCACCTACCCATCCAGTCACCCATCTTCTGTCCACTCACCCGTCCATCCACTCATCTGTCCATCCTTCCTTCCACCAGCTCACCCCTCCCTCTTCCAGCACTGACTGTACTGAGGGGACATCTGCATGTCCGGCAGCCCCCATGCCAGTCAGAGGAAGCCTCTGTGTGTGTGAGGCCTTCCTCTCCCCATCCAGGCATGTGCTCTAATGCTGACCTCCAGCCTCCTCTGAGACTGGACCAGCACTCTGCCCAGCACCACAGTTCTCAGCTGCAGCTGCTCCTGAAGCCCCAGGAGTGAGGGAGGAGGTGGACACCCAGGATCCACCTTCTTTCTGAGGGGACTGCTGCACGAAGAGTCAGTGTCTTCTCTGCTTTGCAGACAGGAGGCTGAGGGTCAGGGTGGAGCCTGGGCTTGGTCCGCCAGCTCTTCTCTCCCGGTTGGTGCAAACCTACCTGTGGTTTCAGACCATGAACTTTAAATCACCGTAACTAGGCCCAAACATATCTTTATTAATCAGAATAGGAACCGTTGTAATCAACATACTCTTGCCAGCGAGAATAAGTTTATTCCTGTAGTGTACACATCCCTGCCTTGAGACCTGATGAGCTCTAGGAAAGCACTGTCTGCCTCCTGCTGGTTGCGGAAGTGTTTTCCCTGCAAAAAGTTGTCAAGATGCTTGAAGACTTGGTAGTCGGTTGGCGGGAGGTCATGTGAATATGGCGAACGAGGCAAAACTCCGTAGCCCAGTCCACTCAGCTTCTGAAGCGCTGGCCGTGGGATGTGTGATCGGGCACTGTCGTGGGAAAGAGCTGCACCCCCGCTGCGGGCCAAGGCCTGCTGCAGACATCACGGTCCTCAGTGCAGCTCCTCGGCTTACTGAGCATGCTTCTCAGATGTGGCAGTCTCCCCGGGATTCAGAGAGCTGCGGGGGATCAGACGGGCAGCAAGCAGACCGCCAAACAGTGCCCATGGCCTTTTTTGGTGCGAGTGTGGCTTAGGGAAGCGCTCTGGGGCTCTTCCTCCGCCCCGCCGCTGAGCTGGTTGCCTCCAGTTGCCATAACATCCACACTTTGCTGCACATCACGATCCGATTGAGAAATGTGTTCTTTGGTGCTTTGTAGGGCAAGAGAAGACGATATTTCAAAGACGATGTTTCGGTTTTCGGTTGGCTCACAAGGCACCCACTTTGCCTTTTCACCTTTTCGCCGGGCTTCAGACTCCCAGGGGCCACCGAGTGGCCGGCTTCTCGTGCACTTGCCGGAGAATCAGCCCAGTGCTGCCTCTCAGTCGGGCGCTGCCCGCTTTTGACCGCCGGCCACTGCGCTCCTCATCACGACTCTCATCTCCTTCGCCAAGCTTCCTGAACCACCCTGTCCTAGCAGCTCCTGGGCCAAGCATGTGTTGATGTTGCGAGTTGTGTCTACTGCTCTACAACCCATTTTGAACCTGAATAAGAAAACTGCTCAAATTTGCTTTTGGTCTAACATCTTTTCCAAAGTCTAAAATAAATATACACAGTAAGTAATAAGTCACTAGCAAAAAGCGTAAGGCGAGAAATGTGTAATCAAATGATGTACAACATAACCACATTTATTTAAGAAGCCCCAGGGGCTCCAGCTCCATCAGCTGGAAGGAGCAGTGGCCAGGACTCCGGGGCAGGGTGGGGCGCCTGCCTGCCTCTGCCTCGTTTCTCAGGATGTGTCCTCGCTTCCACTGGGCAAGGGCTCGCTTACCCCGCTCAGATGCCACCTCCCTAGAGCTTGCAGGGCCCAGAAGGGTCTCACCTTTCTCTGCCTCCTCACACCCGCCAAACCCTGGGCCCTTGTCCCCTGTGTTCTGAACGCTGGTCCTGCATCCAGACACGGATGAGCTCAGGCCCAGCCCCTCCATCTCCTGGCTGCACAAACTCAAGCCAGCAGCCAAGCATCTGTGAGTGTGCGGTCTTCCTCAGGACTTCGGGGGCAGGGTGGGGACAGTGGTCAGGATGAGGGAGATGGGAGGGGGCTTCTGTGGGTCAGTCCAGGTCCTGGGCCAGCAGCACACGCCTGCCCAGTGGGGGTCATCAGCCTCCCTGCTCCCCAAACCGACCACAGTGTCCCCTGCTGCCTCTGTAAGCCACAGATTTTGCAGATTCTTAAAAGCTAAGGTTTTATCATGTGTTGTAAGGTAAGGGATTCTGTCTTATGCTTCTCAAGTCCTCTAGCAAAGGGTGAGTATCATTTATTTCCCATCCTCCATCTTCATCCACTCATCCATCTGCCTATCCATTCTCCTATCTATCCACCCGTCCACCCATCCACCCACACATCCACTTGTCCATCCACTCATCCATCATCCATCCACCCACTCACCCAACCATCCACCTGTCCACCCATCCACTCATCCATCCATCCATCCACCCATTCACCCAGTGATCCACCCACCCATCCACTCATCATCAACCCACCCATCCACTCATCCACTCATCAACCCATCCACCCATTCGTCCATTTTCTATCCACCCACTCATCCACCCATTCACTCACCCATCATCTCTCCATCCATCCACTCATCCATTCACCCATCTGTCCACCCATCCACCCACTCGTCCATCTTCTATCCACCCACTCATCCACCCACTCACCCGTCCATCCACCCCATCCAGTCACCCATCTTCTGTCCACTCACCCGTCCATCCACTCATCTGTCCATCCTTCCTTCCACCAGCTCACCCCTCCCTCTTCCAGCACTGACTGTACTGAGGGGACATCTGCATGTCCGGCAGCCCCCATGCCAGTCAGAGGAAGCCTCTGTGTGTGTGAGGCCTTCCTCTCCCCATCCAGGCATGTGCTCTAATGCTGACCTCCAGCCTCCTCTGAGACTGGACCAGCACTCTGCCCAGCACCACAGTTCTCAGCTGCAGCTGCTCCTGAAGCCCCAGGAGTGAGGGAGGAGGTGGACACCCAGGATCCACCTGCACATCCTGATTCAGTCGGTCCTGACATCAGTCAGTGGTGATGTCAACCACAGCCCTCGGGGGATCCTGCCACGTAGCCAGGGGGAGGACCACTGACCCAGGGAGGACTGGGGACTCTGCGCTGAGGTCATCCAGAGCAGGTCCGGCGGGCGCCTGCGCGTCCCCTGAGCACAGCAGACCTGGCCCCCGGAGGCCTGCCTCTGCTCTCAGCCTGCCCGGATTTAAGGCCCCGCGTTGGGGGAGCCCCGTGAGGGGTGAGAGTCGACAGCCGCCTGGTGAGTGAATACACACGTCGGACGTGTTCCCGCCCCCTCACCCTGCCCGCGCCGGGAGCTGCTGCCAGTGGCACAGTGACCGGTGCTGGCAACACCCAGTGGGTGGTGCGGTGCTGCCCTGTGGGGACCGGGACATCCCGCCCGCCGTGGGAGTCAGGGAGCCGAGACTCGACCCCGGGAAGGTGACCGCTCCCGGCCGGGCTGCCATCGGCCAGTCTGCCAGCCCCAAGGCCTCGTTTCCAAGCGCTGATCCCATAAGCAAACAGTTTGATTGCGTTCGTTGAGGGCAATTTTTCACACTTCACAGTAGCTGCTCAGTTTACCTCCAGATTCTGCTGACTCTATGAGGAATTTGCACAATGAAATAATGGAAAAAACTACAATAATCAGCGAAGCCAAACCAGAAACCTCATTCAATCAAGCTCTGGAGCAGAGCGGGCTAATGGGCCCTGGCCAGTCTCTCCCCCGGTGCCCCAGCTGCGGATCGCACCCCCTGGAGGCCACGGACTGCCCCGCCTCCCCTTCCTGTGGCAGACTCTGTCCCACTGTCCTTACACCCGGGTCTGGTTTTGACACCGCTTGTACTTCTGAGCCATGAGGCTAGATGTCCTGTGCAGTGGGGCTCTGACCCGGGTTGAGGAGGGCAGACCTGCCAGGGAGGAGGCATGGGGCAGCTGGGGCCGCAGCGGGCATGGCCGTGGGGAGCTCTGAGATGGAGGAAAGCTCGGGGGCTCGGGCCGGCTTCTGGGGTGAGGGGCTGGCCTCACTGTTGGGACACAGAGGGAAGTGGAGAAAGGAAGGGGAGAAAGGAAGGGGCATTTTCTACTCTCAAAAGCAGAGGCTGGGCGTGCTCCTGCTTGTAGGGGCCCACACCTGCGGGCAAGTTGGGCTCAGTGGTGGCCCAGAAGATATGCCAGGTCCTAACCCTCGAGAATGTTGACTGTGATGTGATTTGGATAAAGGGCCTTCACAGGTGTAATTAAGCATCAGGCTGGAATCACCTAGGATTTAGGATAGGCCCTAAATCCAATGAGAGGTGTCTTTATAAGGGGGAAAAAGGGAGATTTTGAGACTCAGATACACAGCAGGGAGGGAGCCACATGAAGACAGAGGAAGAGACAGGTGAGGCGGCCGCAAGTCTGGGGCCCCTGGAGCCACCAGCAGCCTCGAGAGAACCGGTGAGAAACGGAGCATTTCCGTCATATCAGTAAACAAGGATGTCATAGTCATCAGAGACTCCAGCCCTTCGGGGCACTCAGGAAGGAGAAAATCGCCTGTGCTCTAACACACGGGATGCAACCACTCCCTACGGCGAGCCCAAGGTTGCCCAGGATGTGAACCAAACCCAGGATGCTGGCTCCGAGACATGACAGGATTGATTTCGGGGAGCCCAGGCCCTGTGTCCTCCCATTCACACAGAAGCACTAAATTCCTCAACTTGATATACAGGTCTCCTTTAGCTAACAGCAGTCTCTCGATGTTCAGACTCCCTGCCCTTTGTTGCAAGACTTCTATGTACACCACTCTTCTCCACCACCCCCAGCCTCAGTCTCCTAAGAGCAATTTCTCAAGGTAACTCTGAGATGCTGTCTCTCGGGCTTGAAGTCCAAAAATTTCCCACCAAATAAAACACAACTCTCAACTTCCAGGTTGTGACTGTTTTTTAAATCGACACAAGAAAGGGTCCTGGCCCAGAGCCAGGAGGGAGCGCGGCCCTGTCAGCATGTTGCTTCCAGACTCTGGACCCCTGACCGTGAGAGGATGAACCCCCGAAAGCCCCCAGTTCATGGACATTTGTGCGTCAGCCGGAGGAGCTCCAACACGGAAGCTCAGTCATCACCAGGCGTGGGCTCCCCGCCCCACAGGCGTCACCTCGGGTCAGCCTGAGTTGTCCGCCCGTCCCAGAGCTATGCTGAGATTTAGAATCACCAAGGCCCAAGGACAGGTCGGAAGGAAGGATGTGTGGCCCTGAGGCTCCCGTTTGTGGAGTGTTCACTTACCAAGCTGGAGCGCTGAGTGTGTCCTGTGTTGTCCTTGAGATGATCTACCCAAGGTCACAGGCAGGGGCGGGGCCAGCAGGGAAGCACAGAGCTGAGCGTGGCCGGAGCCCTGTGAGCTCGGAGCGGCGAGGAGGACACTGGAGCGCTGAAGGCCCTCGGGAGGAGTGCAGGGGCTGAGCTGGAGGGGATGACTGGCAGAGCGAAGACAAGGCAGCCGGGTGGGACAGCCCTCCGCTCTGCTGTGGGGGCTCTGAAGGCGGTCCCCGTGGAGCAGTGGGTCAGGACTGGGGAGGGCATGGCTGCAGGCCCCCAGGTTCAAGATCATTACCTGGGCAGAGCCAGGCTGCTGTATCATGGGGATCCTACTAATTGCTTTTTAAATATGTGTTCAACATTTACTAATTGGGTGTGGGAACAGCCATTAATCTAATAATAACCATTATGTAATTTTCTCTTTTGTTCAAAGTCAAGACTTTCTTTTTTTTAGATTTCACATGATCAGAAGTGCCAGTATTTTCCCGTCTTGTGGTTCTCTTTGATTCCACTGTTTCGTGACTCCGTGTGGGTGGTCAGCACCCCTACAGGCACATGGACTCACTTACACCCTGGGAACTGTCTCATTTGTATCCAAAAGTTCTCTCCTCTTGTCCAGTTCTTGTATCTGCAAGTTTTTTTTGTTTTGTTTTGTTTTGTCATTTTAGGAAAAGTTTATGATCCTTCAGCTTCCCTGGCAGCTCAGCAGGTTAAGACCCTGCCTGCCAATGCAGAAGACCCAGGAGATGTGGGTCTGATCTCTGAGTTGGGAAGACCCCCTGGAGGAGGAAAGGGCAACACACTCCAGTATTCTTGCCTAGAGAATCCCATGGACAGAGGAGCCTGGTGGGCTGCAGTTCATGGGGTTGCAAATCCCGCGGACAGAGGAGCCAGGTGGGTGCAGTCCGTGGGGTCACAGGGGGTGCGGGGTGGGAGTGTGCACACCCATCCCTCAGCCAAGATGGATCTCGAAGTAAAGGCTTCTGGGAGGAGCAAAAGTCATTAGGGCCTGGAATTGTCCTCTGACTTTTGACTCCAAGGAGCCTTTCTGCACATGTGTGCTCTTCCTTGTTCTAAAAGGAAACCGGGGGGCGAGATCGCTTAGTCCTTTACCCGGACAAGGCTCTGCCTCTTTGCCCTTGCCGTGATTGTTGCCTTGAGAAGCTCACAAGAGGCGAAGGCTGAGTATTTACCCGGTCCCTGTTGTGGCTTCCGTTTTGGAGGGAACACAGGAGGCTGGCTGTGAACCCCTCGACTGGAGCCCACCTCTCTCTTGCCTCAGGAAATGCAAACAGGAGGCTAGCTGTACATGTCCAGCCTGGAGCCCGTCCACCTCCTGACCTCATCCCCATGCCCGTTTCTGCAGAAAGGGGATGGAAAGCTAGAGAGACGGTGCCAGATCTCACAGCGATCCAGGAAGGCCTGATGCTGAGCCACTTGCCTTGGACCAAAACTCGGTGGCTTTGTCCTGGACTGCGTAGACCCATCCGTCAGTGATGCAGGAATGCCGGCTGTGAGCTTGGGGGTCGGGGTGGATGAGGAGAACCCTCCCAGCTGCACCCACACGGGTCCAGGAAGGGCCGAGAGGGATAGGGTTCTAGGAGGGGTGGGAGGAAAATGGGGGCTTCTGGGCATTTTTAGGACCTGGGAAGGGCCCGGTGGGATAGGACGTGGGAGGTGTTGAGGTCAGGAGGAGGGCAGTGTCAGACCCCTGGTGTGCGGGGTCCTCAGGGGCTCAGAGACCTGTGGGCGCCTCCTGTGAGCCCCGCTGGGCTGTCGTGGACGTCACTGATAGGATCCTCCTACTAGAAAGAGCTTTAGAACCTAACAGGTGAGTGCCACGCGGGTGGAGTCATAGACAGGGATGCAGGCAGATATGCAGTCTCAGCCTTGGACCACACAGGAGGGCACGGCCCTTGGAAGCCACAACCCAGACCAGCACAGCTGGTTGGTCCCAGTTAATCCCACTGGCTCAGAAGGGTGGGTGGAGCCCCGGCCTGTGGTGGAGTCACCTGCGCACTCAGGACAGCCTCTTGGAGAAGGGGCTCGGGAGGGACAGGTTGAGGATGAGCACAGGCGGCCCAAGGCGGGTCAGGGGGCGTGGGGGTGGGGCCGGCCCAGGCGCTGAGGAGCCCACACAGAGGAAGAATGGGGGTGCGGGGCGGGAGAAGCGGGGCCCCGCCCCCAGGACAGACGGGGCGGGTAAGGGCTGGGCGTGAGCCCTCAAGGTGCGAGAGGCAGGTGAGGCGGGAGGGCTGTCGGGCAGACCCTGAAATGACCGGTTATGACAAGAGATGGGGAGGATTAAGAGCCAGGAGCCAGAACGGCAGGGATGGCCTCGGCGAGCCCTCCGAACAGCTGCGGGTGAAACACGTGCTCCCGGCCCTAAAGGAGGCGCTGACCTCACCCACAGCCCGACTGCCCGGTGTCCAGGAGCCCCCTGCGCCCGCCCCGTCTAATGAAGATGCGGATGCCGGCGCGGGCAGAGGTTTCCGTCGGGGGGCAGACGGACAAGCTCACTTTTCTCCTCGGCAGTGAAATGAGAAAGCGTCAGTTTTCCACTCTTTCCAAGATGAATGTCCCCACCTGAGACCGCTTAGGGCTACAGCGTCTAACTGTCTGCCTAACAAGGGATGCCATCTTGAAAGGTCCTCGTAACAGAGACGTTCAACCCGCGGCAGTGTGGCCCTGCATCTCAGATGGCAGCGCCCAGACCACAAGCCCTCAGGCAGTCCCCGATCCCCCCGCCCCGTCCGGCTTACGTAGCCTGGGGAGGAAAAGAGACACTCCAGCTGCAAGCCTCACACAGAGGGAGGGGGTCCCCAGCTGAGTGGGAGGTTGCAGACCCCCAAATCCTCGGCTGTCTCCTAATGGAGCCTGCGAGGCAGCCCCACGCAGGTATGTCTGCTCGAGTCAGACAATAAATGGTGTTTGAAAAATTAGTCCCACAGGTCAAGTGAGAGTCTCCTTCAAAAGCCCATCACTTCACACTAACTACTTCAATTTCCTCTCAAGTTATTATATTCGCAGACCTGTGGATGCACCTCAGGCAGAACAAATGGGCGGTGTCTTCCGCAGCATGAAAGGCGGGGGTAAGATCCGTCATGGCTCCGCAGGCGGCCCGCAGCCCGGCCTTCTGGGCCCCCGAGGCTGACGGCAACTGTGCATGGATTCACACGTGGACAGCGGGGCTTGTCCAGGATGGAGCCGTGAGGGAGACACACGCGGTCTCTCCTGCCAGGCTTGAGGCGGAATCCGGAAGGTCCTGGGGGGTCCTGCCCTGTGCCTGGCGATGCCGCGCTCCTGCGGGGTCCCGGGGGTCCTTCTGGAGCAGGTCTGGATACAGCTCCTGGAGGCGGCTGCCTGGGAACTGGCCTAGCCCCCCCAGGACCTTTGATGTGGTGCCTGGTTCCAGGGAGACTGAGTTCCCGTTGACTGTGCCCGCGCGGTGCTGACCTCAGCCAGGGCGCAGCATTGTTGCAGAATGGCTCTGTAAGGTTT
The DNA here is from genome assembly GCA_006408675.1 of Madoqua kirkii. NCBI lineage: Eukaryota > Metazoa > Chordata > Mammalia > Artiodactyla > Bovidae > Madoqua > Madoqua kirkii. The sequence continues at coordinate 25,182 of SJYC01031950.1, read as the reverse complement.
TGCACCCAGATCTGGGGCCGGGGTAACAGAGGGCTGTAAGCCTCCTTGCTGTGACGGTTTTGTCTGAAGCCCTTTTCTCTCTCCACCAGCCCTGCAAACCCAGGGCGCTTCCCTTCTCAAGGGTCCTGGAGGAGCCAGGCTGGGGGTAACGGGAAGCTAGGCATGTGGCCGCTGCAGGGGCTTGCAGCAGGTGGGCCAACATAGGCTGGGCGGCGGCCAGAGGCCTGGGGGCGAGTGTCCGGGCCCTGAGAGGACCTCAAGCCCTTTCCTCTCCACACATATGGCCGGAAGAGGGGCTGCAGGCCTCGTGTGTGAATCCAGCGCCTCACGGAAGCCTCTCCTGAAGCAAACACATGGTGGGGCAGGGCCCCCGGGCCTCCGCTCAGAGAGCAGGCTGGGCCTCCCCACACCCCCTCTATCTCCCCGGTGCCCCAAGCCCGCTGCTTCTGCCAGGGCCTGGAGGTGAGGGCTGGTCCCTGCGACTCCCCGTCTATCTCCTCCCCTCCTTCTGTTAGCAAAGCATTGGCCTGTGCTCCCTCCAGGACCAAACTTGACCGTCCATGACCCCCATCGTCCTGTCTGCCCCACTTCCGGGGGGGCGGGGGCTAGCGGCTTCCAAAATTGTGACTTGCAGCCCATCCTGAGAATGAGGACGACCAAGAGTTCAGTTTGCATCCTTTCCTATTAACATTGCAGCACCTCGGCAGGGGGGGCGTGGGATGGGGGCGGGCCCGAGGGTGATGTTGGCAGTGGAGGGCATGGGCAGGGTGGGTGCCTGCAGGATGAGATGCTGTTTTCTCACTGGAGACATGCGCTCCTTCCCCCAGGCAGTGTTGGAATTCTGATCCTTCATATTCTGAGAAGCATGATAAGAAACATGTGAGTTCGCCCTTGGCAGCTCAGTCTCTGTTGCAAGGAAGGCGGAGCCTTCTGAGGCAGCTCCATCCACGGGTGGCAAAGGGCTCCCTGTGGGGAGCAAGGACTCTTGGTGGCTGGGCCCCCATCTTGTCAGATGGGCCAAGGACAGCATCACACAGACTTCTGGACCCAGTTCTGGGGACGGGGTCCACCGATGAGCTCAGCCACGGGGGCTACCCTTGGGGGCGCCTGGTCCCGTGGGCGAGCCTTGTGGGACCCAGGCCCTGGGGCGTGTTTCCCGACTGCCAGGCTGCCTGCTCCTCCCCTTCCTGACTGTACTCTTTGGACGAGAGCCCACCTAGCAACAGGGCGGGGGTGGGGAGAGGGCTGCCTGGCTCTCAGCCCCTGGTGAGGACGCCCCGCTGGCCACCCAGGCCACCTGCTCACTGCTAATCCTCCCTTCCCAGGTAGTCTCGGCTTCCCTGGGGAGCGGCTCAGGGGTGAAGAACCGTCTGCCAAGCGGGAGACTCGGGTTCGATCCTTGAGTCAGGAAGATCCCCTGGAGGAGGAAATGGCAGCCCACTCCAGTGTCCTCGCCTGGGAAATCCCACGGACGGAGGAGCCTGGCGGGCTGCAGTCCTTGGAGTTGCAAAGAGCTGTTCACGACTAGCACCCGTGCACACCCGCACCCCTTGGATTTCGCTTTACTTTCTGCCTGGCTCTCGGCACAGCTGACAGTATACCCAAGGCCCAGCGCACGTCTAGACACAGGCTGGGACTTGGCAGGAGCCTGTGAGGTCCCGACAGGGAGGCGCCCCAGCTTCTTCAAGTCGGGCCCTGAGAGGTCAGAGACGCCCTTTGTCTGCACAGCACAGAGGAGGCAGGGTCGCGGGCGCCCCCTGCCCGAGACTGGCCGTCTTGGTGGTGACAGGAGACGGACGAGGTGACGATGTCAAGGAAGGCAGACGATGGGTGTGTGGGGCATCGTCTCTGCAGGAGGAAAGGCCCCCACTCTGCCCTTCCCGCCACCCCCCGACCGCCCTGAGCAGAGCCGTGTGGCTCTGGCCGATGGGAGAGCATAAGGAGAACCATGAGACTCTGGGGAGAGCGCACCATCCCTCCCACTCCTCCGATGAAGAGACAGATCCAGTCGGCAGACGACTTGGATGCTTACATGGAAATAAAATAAAACCCAGACTTCCTCGGTGACCCGGGCTCTCTCTTAACCCCGTTCCAGCACAGCTTCCATGTTCCATTTTTAAAATTACTTGTTGGAAAACGAAACGCCTTCTGCCCATTATGCTCTGGAATGGAGCCCGTCTGGGCACAGAGGGCAACGGAGGCACGATGTTGCAGACGCGCAGGGTAGCTTCCTGCCCACCCGGGAGACCCCTCCTTCTCAGCGTGAGAGGAAGACAGGGCCCTCTTCGTGGTGACCGAGAGGAACTCAGCATCAGACCCCGGATCCCGTGCCCGGGTTACTCTGCCCTTCCCGCCACCCCCCGACCGCCCTGAGCAGAGCCGTGTGGCTCTGGCCGATGGGAGAGCATAAGGAGAACCATGAGACTCTGGGGAGAGCGCACCATCCCTCCCACTCCTCCGATGAAGAGACAGATCCAGTCGGCAGACGACTCGGATGCTTACATGGAAATAAAATAAAACCCAGACTTCCTCGGTGACCCGGGCTCTCTCTTAACCCCGTTCCAGCACAGCTTCCATGTTCCATTTTTAAAATTACTTGTTGGAAAACGAAACGCCTTCTGCCCATTATGCTCTGGAATGGAGCCCGTCTGGGCACAGAGGGCAACGGAGGCATGATGTTGCAGACGCGCAGGGCAGCTTCCTGCCCACCCGGGAGACCCCTCCTTCTCAGCGTGAGAGGAAGACAGGGCCCTCTTCGTGGTGACCGAGAGGAACTCAGCATCAGACCCCGGATCCCGTGCCCGGGTGTCTCAAGACACACAGCGGCATCCAGGGCGCCCGGGCCTCGGGAGGCTGAGCCCAGGAAGCCCCCCACACCGTGTGTTTCGGATGCTCTCAGCAGGTCAGCGATGTGGGTAAGATGACACGTGTTTTAGGCAGAAAGCCTGAGACTGGGGACCCTGGGGTGGGGTGGCCGCAGTCCAGCCCCTTTTGGGGAACAGGCCTTGGGCTTCAGGGAACACGGGCCAACTCTTTGTGAAGTGATGTCACCTCCCTAAGGGTGGGACTCCGAGTCCTCCACCAAGACCGGGGACCAAACACACTGGCAAGGACAGTCAAGGGCACAGCCTCACTTCCTCACCACGGCCTGGAGGCAGACAGCAGCCCCGCACCTGGCCCCAGGCTCCCCGCCCTGCTGGGCTCACGGAGCACCATCAAGTCCAGGCAGAACCTCTGAGGACCCGCCGTGGCCACAGTGACCCTGAGGTGGCATGGTGCCTTGGTGTGAGGTACGGTTGCCATGGTGAGGATGCTGCTGGGCCGGTCGCAGGCCCGTCCATGCCCGTGCCCAGGTGGGCTCTAAGCCCAGGGTCCTCCCTGCCCTCCTCTCGTCCACTCGTCCAGAGCCCAGGAAGCCTGTGTCCTGCACAGACTGGTTGGGACTCTGCGGAGACGGCACAGCAATCCTGGGACCTACGGGGCCCTGGGTCTGGACCGACCAGGGACCATTGCATTCTTCCTTCCGGAACTGGCCCCGCAGAGAATCTGAAGGAGCCTATCTCCCCTCCTAACACCTGGGCTGAGTGGCCGGGCATGGGGGCCCCCGGGGTGGGGGGATTGCAGAGCTGGGGCCGCAACTCCGAAGCCAGTGCAGCCTGAGGTGCTGGCAGAAGCTCGGGCGGGCTGGGCTGAGGGCCCAGGAGGCTGCTGTGGGTCCTGTCCTTGCGGCGCCGGGGCTGGCGTCTGAGAACAGAGGCTCTGTGTCAGCAGTGGGGCTGTTCCCAGGCGAGGCGAGTGGGCGGGGGGGGCGTGGAGGTGGGCGGCTTCTGTATCGGGGGTCCTGGGGCAGAAAGGGCTGGACGCAGGTGGGGCCACGCTTCCCGAAAAAGGCAGTCAGAGCGGGCAGCTGCCGGGGTCCTGCGTGGGGGCACCGAGGCCCTCACCCCAGGCCGGGCAGGGGCCCGGCCTGCCTCCCTCCCTGGGCCGTCAGCCCGCGGGGCTGGGGCAGCACCTCCGTCTGTGGTCCCTGCACGAGCTGCAGCCGCATGGAATACGGGGAGGACGGTGGGTTCCAGCCACGGCCGTACCTGCTCCGCTGCAGCTGCCGCGGGGCCCGATCCTGCCCATCTGCCCTCTGCCAAGACCTCCCTTCCTGCACTGCGGAGGCAAACTCATTTGGAAAGAGGGTCTTGGTAGAAAAATCTGCTAAGGGGAAGGAGGGTTCTGCTAACCCAGTATGGCCGATGTCCTGTGCAAAGGGGAAGTTTAGACCCAGAGACAGACACACGGAGAGGCAGGACCGTGTGGAGCTGGGAGGAAGACCATCCATGTCTCAGGAAATGCCTAGTGCAGAGGCAGGAGCGGGGACAGGCCAGACCTCCCACAGTCCGAGGGACCCGCCCTGCCCACACCAGGTTCTGGCAGCCAGCCTCCAGAAGGCAAGGGAGCTCGATTGTGCTGGGAAAGCCCCTCAGTCTTCCGTCCTTCATTATGGCAGCCCTAAGACACGATTGGGGAGGAAATTCGCGTCTTATAAATGTCATCTTCCGGTCTGAACAAGATAAATCTGTCTGCGTTTATGTCGTCTTCATTGTCAATCACATTTTACAGTGTCTGTGATAGAGACCTGCACATCTCTCCTCGAATTTATTCCTCACCATGCTACGTACGTAATGCAAGTGAGGTTCACACTGTAAGAATCTGCCCGCAATGCCAGAGACCCGGGTTCCATTCCTGGATCACGAGGATTCCCCTGGAGAAAGGAATGGCTACCCACCCTGGTGTTCTTGCCTGGAGAGTCCCATGGACAGAGGACTCTGGCGGGCTACAGTCCATGGGTCACAAAGAGATGGACACAACTGAGTGACTAACCCTTTTTCAATTTTTCATGCTGTGCATTTAATGACATTTCAAATAGACAGTATTTAAAATTTTCCTTTTCCTTTCTTTGTTTGTAATGGATGGAAATACAATTGAAATTTGTAACCAATACAGCTTACAAAGCTGAGCTCACTTATTTTTCTTCTTAAATCTCCAAGTACTGTGATGGATTTTAAATTTTTGGTGATGACATATTATTGCCAGATATGCTGGAGGATTTTACTTGCTAGTGTTTTGTTTGGAATTTTCTGCTCCGCTTTCACTAGGACCAGAGGTCTCTAATTCTATTTCCTTGAAGCATCTGTGTTGGGTTTTAGTGTCAGATCGACACTAGACTTGTAGATTGAGTGGAGGACAGTTTCCTCCTGTATTCTTTTAAAGACTTTCTGCACAATTGGTGTTATTTCCTAAATGGATGTTAGAAGGCTCTAATACAGCATGAGTGTCTAGATCCTTTTTTTGTTGTTGGAAGTGTCTTTTATTCACATTTTTTATCTCATTTGTTAGTTTTGATAACTTGTGCTTTTCACATATTTTTTCCACCTTAGCTAAGTTGTACAATATATTGGCAAAAGTTGTTCACGATATCTTTCTATTACCCTTTTATTGCGTAGTGAAGTCCTTTCATTCTCGATGGGTAATTTGTGTTTTGTAACATTTTAATTCATTACTTTACCTAGGAGTTTATCAGTCATACTTATCTTTTCAAACAACCTTCTGACTCTGTCCATTTTCTCTATTGTCTGTGTTTATTTTTCATCCATTACTGCTGAGGTCTTGAATATTTTCTTTCTGTTAGTTCTTTTGGTTTGATTTGCTTTATTCTCTGTGTGTTGTCTTAGTTATTTAAATACTATTTCTATTTGAAATGTCATTAAATGCATAGCATGAAAAATCGAAAAAGCGTTAGTCAGTGAGCTGTATCCTACTGTCTGCCACCCCATGGACTGCAGCCCACCAGGCTCCTCCGTCCATGGGATTCTCCAGGCAAGAGTACTGGAGTGGGCTGCCATTTCCTTCTCCAGCTTTATTCTGTAATTCCTTAAACTAAGATCACCTATGACTGAATTCAGCATTTCTTCTTTTTAAATTGAAATTTTTTTCTTGATACTCTGTCTTGTCTCACTACACACCTTTTATTTTTTAAGGCGATTTTTAGAAGTTGCCCTTTCAGTTCAGTTCAGTTCAGTCGCTCAGTCGTGTCCGACTCTTTGCAACCCCATGAATCACAGCACGCCAGGCCTCCCTGTTCATCACCATCTCTCGGAGTTCACTCAGACTCACATCCATTGAGTCCGTGATGCCATCCAGCCATCTCATCCTCTGTTGTCCCCTTCTCCTCCTGCCCCCAATCCCTCCCAGCATCAGAGTCTTTTCCAATGAGTCAGCTCTTTGCATGAGGTGGCCAAAGTACTGGAGTTTCAGCTTTAGCATCATTCCTTCCAAAGAAATCCCAGGGCTGATCTCCTTCAGAATGGGCTGGTTGGATCTCCTTGCAGTCCAAGGGACTCTCAAGAGTCTTCTCCAACACCACAGTTCGAAAGCATCAATTCTTCAGCACTCAGCCTTCTTCACAGTCCAACTCTCACATACATACGTGACCACAGGAAAAACCATAGCCTCCAAAAGCATGAATTCTTCAGCACTCAGCCTTCTCCACAGTCCAACTCTCAGAGGACCACAGGAAAAACCGTAGCCCTATCCCTTCATGGCAAATAGACGGAGAAACAATGGAAACAGTGACATACTTTGTTTCTTGGGCTCCAAAATCACTGCAGATGGTGACTTCAGCCATGAAATTCAAAGACTCTTGCTCCTTGGAAGAAAAACCTAGACAGCATATTAAAAAGCAGTGATATTACTTTGGCACCAAAGCTCCATCTAGTCAAAGCTATGATTTTCCCAATAGTCATGTATGGATGTGAGAGTTGGGCTATAAAGGAAGTTGAGTGCTGATGAACTGATGCTTTTGAACTGTTGTATTTGAAAAGACTCTTGAGAGTCCCTTGGACTGCAAGGGGATCAAACCAGTCCATCCCAAAGTCAATAAGTCCTAAATATTCATTGGAAGGACTGATTCTGAAGGTGAAGCTCCAATATTTTGACCTCCTGATAGGAAGAACTGACTCATTGGAAAAGACTCATGCTGGGAAAGATTGAAGGCAGGAGGAGAAGGGGACATCAGAGGATGAGATGGTTGGATGGCATCACCGACTCAATGCACATGAATTTGAGCAAGCTCCAGGAGTTGGTGATGGACTGGTTAGCCTGGTGTTCTTCAGTCTATGGGGTCACAAAGAGTTGGACATGACTGAACTGAACTGAGTCACTAAGTTGTGTCCAATTCTTTTGCAACCCTATGAACTGTAGCCTGTCAGGCTTCTCTGTGCATGGAATTTTCCAGGCAAGGATACTGGAGTCGGTTGCCATATCCTTCTCTAGGGGACCTTCCCAGGCCAGGGATTGCACCCACACCTCCTGCCACTAGAGAAGCCCTGTCCTTTATTTAGATCTCACCAGTATCATCTTGTGCCTTTTCTGTTAGGTTTATACCGATATGTTTTTGATTGTTAAAAATGACATCTTAAATTGTACTTTCTAATTTCTTGTTGCTGGAGTATAGAAGCAAATTGAACTTTGAAATACTGCATTTCTTACCTCTCTTATTAATTCTAATAATTTGTCGATATTTATGAATTTTGATGTAAAAAAAATTATATGACCTGCTAATGCTTTGTTCCTTCTAATCCTTGTGATTTTAATTTATTCTTCATTTCTTAGATCACTAACTAATACCTTCCAGAAAATATTACATATAAATGGTGATAAATGAGTTTGCTGAAGCCTGGCTTGGAGAATTTTGAGCATTACTTTACTAGCATGTGAGATGAGTGCAATTGTGGGTAGTTTGAGCATTCTTTGCATTGCTTTCTTTGGGGTTGGAATGAAAAGTGACCTTTTCCAGTCCTGTGGCCACTGCTGAGTTTTCCAAATTTGCTGGCATATTGAGTGCAGCACTTCCACAGCATCATCTTTCAGGATTTGAAACAGCTTAACTGGAATTCCATCACCTCCACTAGCTTTGTTCGTAGTGATGCTTTCTAAGGCCCACTTGATTTCACATTCCAAGATGTCTGGCTCTAGATTAATGATCACATCATCATGATTATCTGGGTCTTGAAGACCTGTTTTGTACAGTTCTTCCATGTATTCTTGCCACCTCTTCTTAATATCTTTAAATCTATAGAATTCCCTCTAAGTACAGACGTAAAGAATCTGCCTGTAATGCGGGAGACCCAGGTTCAATCTCTTGGTCTGAAAGATCTCCTGGAGAAGGGAAGGGCAACCCACTCCAGTATTCTTGGCTGGAGAACTCCATGGACGGCGGAGGAGTCTGGCGGGCTATGGTCCATGTGGTCGAAAAGAGTCAGACACAGCTTACCATCCCTCCTCCCTGACTACTCTGTGCTTTGTGTTCACTGCTGCTGGGCCTAACTGCCGTCAGTGTTCCCTGGGATCTTCCTCCCTGGCTCATGAATCATGTTGAGGTGAGTTACTTGACTTCCACACGTACAGCTCTTTATATATGACACTCTCATAATTAATTTTGACTCTTCTGTGCTTAGAAAATATAACTGGGGGACCTCCCTGGTGGTCCAGTGGTTAAGAATGGAGCTGCCAATGCAGGGGACATGAGTTTGATCACTGATCAGGAAACTAAGATCCTATATGGGGTGAGGCAACCAAGCCCGAGTCCTGCGGTGAGAAGGCCACACAGCGAGGAAGGGTCGGCACAGCCAACATAAATGAAATGGTTAAAAGCTAAGCAGCGTATAGTCTGTGTGACTTCGGCCCTCTGCACCTCACTGAGACTCACCGTCAGGCTGCATTTGTGGCATGCTTCCGTGACAGTGCTGTGACGGCTAAAGAGGAACGTGGACTCGCTTTGTTTGCTAGTTTTCGAGACATGCCATCAGTCTGGGTGGGTGGAACTGTGGTCCCGTCCTCTCCACCTCACTAATTGTACTGCTGCTGTGTTTACCTTGCATGATCTGTTAATTACTGAGACAGGACCAGTTAAAGCTCCCCCTCAATTGTACATCTATTTTCTCTTTCAGTTCTGTGGATTTGTGCTTCAAGGACTTGGAGCTCATTTTCATGTATGAGCACACAGGTCAAAGACTGTTATTATGTTTTTTTTTTAATGAATTCTTCTTCCTTGAATCACATCACGCCCTCCCTTTGCACATTCCCCTTTCTTGTCCCAGCCGTCTGGGTCTGATTTCAGAGGGTCAACAGGATTTCCACTGTATGCCTCCTTCAGTTTTTACAAAGTTTATTTTAATTGAAATACAATTGATTTACAATGTAAAGTTAGTTTCAGGCATACAACCGAGTGATTCAGTATTTTTACTGATTAGCCTCCATTTAAAGTTGTTGCAGAACAGTGGCCACGTTTCCCTGTGCGCCACAGTAGATCTTTGCAGCTTATTCACTTGCCTCTCCTGGTAACTCCCCTGCTTATTTGCATTTAAATTGCATCTTTTATAAGCAGCACATAACTGAGTTGTGCTTTCGTCCACTCCAACCCTCTCTGACTTTTATTTGGAGCATTCGGATCACTTTTATGTGAAGGGATATTCAATCTGGTTTGTTTCGAGTTGAGTGTAAAAGGAGAGGGAGGGGCAGAGGATGAGGTGGTTGGATAGGACCACCATTGATGGACTCGGTGGACATGAACCTGAGCAAACTCCCGGAGACAGTGGAGCACAGAGGAGCCTGGCGTGCTGCAGTCCGCAGGGTCGCCGAGAGCCAGGCCCGACCTAGAGACTGAAGGAAAGCCACAGACCCTCCTGTCTGCTTCCGTGTGCCCAGTTATTCTGTGCTCCCCACTCCTGCCTTGTTTTGGATTAATGAGTATAGGTTGTTATTGCTTTCTTCTTCTAATGGCTTATTTTCGCTTTACCTCATTATGTTTTACATGTGATGAGATGTACCAATTTAAACTGCAAAATCTTGTGGGTTTTGCCACCACCACAACCAGCATAATCAAGATACATAACATTTCTATCCACCCCAAGTTCTGCCGTGCCCTTGGCCATCGAGTCAACGTTTCACCCCAGCCCCCCACGAGTGCTGATCTGCTTTCTACCAACACAGTTCAGTGTTTCTAGGCTTGTGTACGATTTGGCTCACACGGCACCGGTGTCTCACGTCGCTTCATTCAGCACGATGCTGCTGAGACTCAGGCACGCTGCTCTGCAGCATCAGCAAATGTCATTATTTTGTTCGGTGTTCCTGCCGACTGGTATTCCGTGACACAGACACACCGAGGTGCCTTCATTCAGGCACCGCTCGATGGGCACTTGGGTTCTTTGCAGTTCCTAGCTAGTCAGATCAAGCTAAGCTGCATGAATATTCATGCACAAGTTTTTGAGTGGGCATATGTTTTCACTTTGCTTCAGAAAATACCTGGATTGGAATTCTTGGGTCCAGCAGTAACCGCACATCGAGTTTCCAAACGCCCGGCCTGCTCGGCGTCCACGCCAGCAGCACGTGAAGATTCCAGGCTGGAAGGGTCTCTGGCACCCGGGCCCTCCCCCAAGGCCCCGGGGTCAGGGGCAGGTGCGCTGGCCCCTAAGGCCGTGCTCTGGAGGGGGCCGCGGAGCCCAGCTTTGCACACGTAGGCTTCCCCGGCAGGGCTGCAGCGGCGCAGATGTGTATAAGAGACCCCACCTGCTCCGCACCCTCAGCCACGCTGCACGTTCTCAGTCTTTTACAGTTTCACCATCCCAGCGCCTGTGAAGTGGTGTCTCATCATGGTTTTAATTTGCATTCTTCTAAAGGCTAATGATGTGGAGCATTTTTTTCATATGCTTATTAACCACATGTTTATCCTCTCTGGTAAAGCATCTGTTCAAATATTTGCCCATTTCTTAGCTGTTTTGTTTATCATCATATTATTGAGTTGTGAGAGTTCTGGATATATTCATGACCGAAGCCTTTTATGTATGTTTTGCCACCTTTTTTTCTTCCATTTCATGGTTTACCTTTTCATTGTCTTGTAATTTTGACGAAGCCTCATTTACAATTAAAGAAATTTCTATAATTCACTTGTTTACTACCTTATTAAGAAATCTTTACTTAACACAAGGTCAGTACATGTTTTTATTTTTATTTTTTCAAATAGTTTATAGTTTTATCACTTCAGTTCAGTTCAGTTCAGTCGCTCAGTTGTGTCCGACTCTTTGGGACCCCATGAGTCGCAGCACGCCAGGCCTCTATATATTCATGACCGAAGCCTTTTATGTATGTTTTGCCACCTTTTTTTCTTCCATTTCATGGTTTACCTTTTCATTGTCTTGTAATTTTGACGAAGCCTCATTTACAATTAAAGAAATTTCTATAATTCACTTGTTTACTACCTTATTAAGAAATCTTTACTTAACACAAGGTCAGTACATTTTTTTTTTTTTCAAATAGTTTATAGTTTTATCACTTCAGTTCAGTTCAGTTCAGTCGCTCAGTTGTGTCCGACTCTTTGGGACCCCATGAGTCGCAGCACGCCAGGCCTCCCTGTTCATCACCATCTCTCAGAGTTCACTCAGACTCACGTCCATCGAGTCTGTGATGCCATCCAGCCATCGCATCCTCGGTCGTCCCCTTCTTCTCCTGCCCCCAATCCCTCCCAGCATTAGAGTCTTTTCCAATGAGTCAACTCTTTGCATGAGGTGGCCAAAGTATTGGAGTTTCAGCTTTAGCATCATTCCTTCCAAAGAAATCCCAGGGCTGATCTCCTTCAGAATGGACTGGTTGGATCTCCTTGCAGTCCAAGGGACTCTCAAGAGTCTTCTCCAGCACCACAATTCACAAGCATCAATTCTTCGGCACTTCAGCCTAGTCCTTTTATCTATTTCAAGTTACTTTCTCTATATGGTGTGAGAGATGCTGCTTCATTACTTATTCATATGGATATGATATGTATTGATGCTTTTGAATTGTGGAGTTATGGTCCTGGAGAAGACTTTTGAGAGTCCCCTGGACTACAAGGAGATCAAACCAGTCCATCCTAAAGGAAATCAGTCCTAACTACTCATTGGAAAGACTGATGCTGAAGCTGAAGCTGAAGCTCCAGTACTTTGGCCACCTGATGCAAAGAGCCCACTTGTTTGGAAAAGACTTTGATGCTGGGAAAGATTAAAGGCGGAAGGAGAAGGAGACAACAGATGGTTGGATGGCATCACTGACTTAATGGACAGGAGTTTGAGCAAATTCCATGAGACAGTGAAGGGCAGGGAAGCCTGGTGTGCTGCAGTCCATGGGTCGCAAAGAGTCGGACATGACTGAGTGACTGAACAACAAGGGCAGTATATTCTTGGTGACCCTTTGTTGAAAATAATGTCCTTTCCCGATGAATTTTCTCAGCGTCCTTGTCAAAAAGTCGGTTTGCCGTATTTCTGTGGGTCGCTTTCTGGGCACTCTGTTCAGCTCCCTTGATCTGTGTGTCCAGGCTTACCGTGTTGGTTCTGTTTCCTGCTTTGGAGCAAGTCTTGACAGCAGGTGGTATAAGCCCTGAAAGTCTGCTCTTCGTTTTCACAGTTATTTGTAACTCCTATAGTTCTCTTGTAAACCGGGACTGGGTTCCTCTTCCTTGGACAGAGAGGCTGACATAGATACCTTGTCATCTATGGAGACATGTTTTTCTCTGGAATTCAGATTTTCCCCTTCTCGGCCAATACATTTCACTGTCACCACCAAGAGTTATGGCTCCTTTGCTGCCCCTTTTGCTCCCTGTTGCCAGGCACACAGAGGCAGAATCAACCCAGGAGTGTCCTTCGCTGAGGGGCTGCTGGCCTCTCCCCTCTGACCTGCCGGCCTGGGCATCTGGGGGTCACAGATTCCCTGGGAGCTGCTGGTCGGCCAGGCGCCATCGCACTCTGCCACCGTGTCCAGCTCCTCACGTCAGTGCCGTGAGCCCGCCCCGATCCTGGTCCCCACTCTCGGGAGGTGGGATCGTTGCTGGGCTCCTGGGCACAAAGCGCAGCGGGACAGTCAGTGAGGTGCATCCCCAGTGCACGCCCGTCTCTTGTTTCAGCTCAGACAGCTGAGACTGGGGTTATATCTTTCTGTCTTGCATTTCTCATGGTGTCCGACAACGGTCGATAAGGTCCCGAGGCCCGTGTGTGACAAAGGAGGCTGGGCTTCCTCACCGGCAGGCTTTACGCTCACAACAGTTGCCCAGTAACGCCACGTTGAACCCACGGGAAATGACAGCCGAGAGTCAAGGCTATTCTAGAAATGGGCAGAAGGGCCTCTTTCCTTACCTTGAGCTACAACAGGGGCCCATGGACGCTAACTCCCCCACGCCACCAGTGTGGGGACACAGGGTGGATGGCTTTTGATGTTGAGGTATCTGCCTAAAATTATTTTTATCTGATGTTTCCATTTCAAAACAAACTAATGATGATAAAACTCACACATCGTCGGTCACCCCGGGCAAGGATCACCTGCTGTTTCCGTGGGTCTCCCTGGGGCCCCTCCCACCTTCCCCTGGTGTGCGACAGATGCGTCCACCGAAGTGGGCTGGCGCCCCGCCTGCGACATCCATCCCGCCTGCCTCTTGAGGTGCCACTGTGAGGACGACCCCGGGCTCTGAGGGGTGACCCGGGGCCCCTGTGGTTCAGCCTGTCCGCGGGATGCAGCCTGAGGCCAGTGCCGGGCGGCACGGCTGGTTGTCTGGTCTTGGGCACATCGCTCTGTCTTTAAGCAGTGGTGTTCTCCTTTCTAAAATGGGGTTAAATGACAAGACCTAACTCACAATATTGCTGGGAATTGTAGTGTGAGTGTGTGTGTGCGTGCATAGCTTAGACGAGGGAATACTCGTGAATGCTCTCTCACTCAGTTAGTAAAGGGCACGGGCTGCGCTCCATGCCCAGATCGGGCGGTCACACTGAACAGGGCTGCTCCTCGCTCCCAGGACACGTTTCTTTGAGGAGGGGACGCTCAGGACACAGGCACTGGCTTTTATCGTTGATGTCGAGCGATGGAAAGGAAGCGAAGCTGCACTCTGGGCGCTGGAGGCGTCAGGTGGCAGCAGAGAGTCCGCGTTTCCCCCGGTTCACATAAAGGGCATCGGAGGAGCGTACAGACAGAAGGCGCTCCCGGCAGCTGGGGCCCCAGGCCCTGCTGGGAGGAGTCAGAGCCTTCGGCGGCCGCCTGCAAGGTGAGCCTGGCTCCCCAGGCTGAGGCTGACCCAGGGCCTTTGGACATTCAGACAGAAGGAGTCCCTGTCTGCAGGACTCAGGGGCCGCCGGGGCTGGACGAGGCCGCTGCTGACCCCAGACGCCACAGCCTGTGCCTTCAGGTGCTAAGACCTGCGATCGATCAAAGCCCCTCCCACACATCCGGTGACGGTGTGGACACTCAGTGGACAGCAGAGAGAGAGCCATTTTCTTGAAGATTAGGTACATCCTGTGGAAGAGTCCAGCCTCGATCCCTCGAGAGTAAACCCTTACCTGAGCCAGCGTCACACATGTGAATGTGAGGACACCCCTCCTTACAAAGTGTGTCCAGCTAACAGAGGAAAACAGGTGCCTCCGTCGTCTCCCAGGGAATCAGTGCACCTCAGCGCTGAGCATCAGTAACGCAGATGCCAAAGAAAGAATGAAGACGGGATAGCAGGTGCCTCCTGACGGGAGAAACATCTGGGGTCCTGCCCGGGTGGTGGCCCCTGAGCCCAGGGATGCCTCCGACTCTGAGACTCCCCGGAGGCCTGGAGGACGAGGCACATGCGGCCCTGCACACGAGGGCCCACCAGCAAAGCGCGGAAGACAGAAAGCCCGCCGAAGGGGCTGCGCTTCCCGGCCGACCGTGGAAGGAGAAGGAAGAGGCGGGGCCGGCTGTGGATGGAAAGAGGCGTGAAGGATGCCAAGGAAAGAAAAGGCAGGCCTTCCGTGTCGAGGGGCGTGCACTCACCGACGAGACCCCAGCGAGAGAGGGGGCAGCGACTGCGCCGAGCCAGGGCGCCCGAGGGAACGCTGTGGGTTCTCAGATGGGAGGCGTCGGAGACGCTCCGGTGTGAGGTGACATAAGACTTCAGCTTGGATGGGCAGACTCGGAGGGTCTGGACACTCCTGTGAGGATGCTGGCCGGGCCCCTCACATGGCTGAGGGGCAGCCTGGCCCCAGCCTGACCCTACAGAGGACTTTGGAGCCTGCACCGTGCCTCAAAGCCCCTGGTGTGGATGGTCCTGGAGGTGGGTGTGGGCGATGCCCCCAGGCCTCTCTGGTCTCCCACCAGGGAAGGGCCCTCTGCCCGTGGCGGCTGGGAGGGGGCAGCTCTGGTCACAGGTGACGTCAGAGGGTGTTGGCGCAGAGGCCATCAGAACTGGATGTGGAGGGGTCGCGGGTGTCCTGAGAGGAGCTGTTTTTTGAGTGAACACGGCCACTTTGCCCTCAGGACCCATCCTGTCAAAGCGTCCATCTTGCCCTAAAGCCGTCTCAGGACCGTGTGGACCACAGCTGCGGTCACACTGGGGACGCCCATCTGCCATCTGCCCGGGTACCCATACCCGGTCCCTGTGGGTCGTTTAAGCTGTGATCTAACTCCCTGTGCAGCTGATGACAGAATCCCACTTCTCCACCGCACGGGATTTAAGCCCTGCAAACTGCTCCTCGAGGTGGGTACGCATCAGCGCCGCGGCCCGGAGCCAGCCCTGATGGCCATCTTGGAAGGTTCCGGGACGACCGGGGGTGTGGGCTTCTGCCCACAGCTCTCCCGGCCCCAGTGGCTCCGCTCGCACAGAGACACTGCTCAGCACACACGCGTCTGCGTCCTCGGGGCGCCGGGGCTCCCGGAGCCAGCTGGACGTCTGTGCCCGGCTGTGCCCAGAGCCCCACAGAGGCCGCGTGCCCACCCCATGTTCCAGCCGAGCCCAGCCTCCCAGCCCTGCGTGGGCTTCGGTCCCTGGGGAGGCGCTCTCACCCCCTGGGGAGAAAGACCCAGCCCAGGGCACCCGGGACCCTTCTGGGAAAGAGGCTTTGAGGCTGGTGAGTGTTATAGGAGATGCGGATTATCTGTGTGTGTGTGTGTGTATGACAGATGCGCACACACACACACACACACACACACACACACACACACAGAGGGTGCCTGCTGGAAATCTCTATGAAGGGCTGTGGAAGGGGAAATACAGTGGAGCTGGGGAAGAAGCTTCCAAGGAGGTGGGCCTCCTGGGAAAGAAGGAAGAGCCCTGAGCCATGAGCGCTGGGGGCCTCCCTCCTGCTGGCCAGATGAAGAGGCTGGAGGGGAAATGCCTGGACCCTGCGGCGTGTGGATGCTGGGGCCGCAGAGGTCGGGGAGTCATGTGTGACGCTGGGCGCCCAGCTGGAATCGGGGTTCGCAGCTCCGCTGCGGCCTCACAGGACTTCCACGACTGAAATGCCTCTCCCCCGACTGGATGGATGAGCACTTGTTTGGACAGGGAACAGACGGAGTCCAGGCTGGAAGGGTCTCTGGCACCCGGGCCCTCCCCCAAGGCCCCGGGGTCAGGGGCAGGTGCGCTGGCCCCTAAGGCCGTGCTCTGGAGGGGGCCGCGGAGCCCAGCTTTGCACACGTAGGCTTCCCCGGCAGGGCTGCAGCGGCGCAGAGCCCCGGGAGCAGAGCACAGAAGCCCCCAGCCCCCTTCCTAACGGCGGCATTTAATCTTGCAACCAATCCACCATCACTTTGCCCTCCCAAAGTCCTGGGTCCTACAGAAACAGAACAAAAGCCCATTGAATGTTGTTGATCACAGTCCCTGTGATTCAGAAAACGAAACACATTCATTCCCTCTCAGTCCTCCGTCCCCAGGTCAGGTTTCACAAAGGAGTTGTTGATGGATTCCGTGAATGGGGCCGCTGGCGTGCTGGCTGGGCCTTCCTCGCGATAAATATTCATGTGAAGAGGAGAGACAAAGAAAGTGAGGTTCAAATACAGGCCACGCTTGTGCGCAGCGCCGGTGCCCGGGAATCTGCGGAAGTGCCCCAGAGGAGGCCGGGCGCTCAGGCAGAGCCGGCTCCGGGCCACGAGCTCTGCGGCCAGGCCAGGACGAGCTCTGAGATGCTGGGGAAGAGGAGGCTCTGAGCTGATGCGTTTCACTCGTGGGGGTGTCGGGCAGGCACGCGGGAAGTCTGCCGAACGCAGACTCACTAGAGGACCTACGAGCATGAAGCATCTCGGGTCCAGGGTCTCGTCCCGGAGCTGAGGCTGAGCATGGAAACCAGGGAGGAATGGACAAGGATCTTTGAACAGAGCTGGACCCTGTAACTAACTCGGAAGCCCTCGCGTCCATCCCTGCAAGAGAAGTGCTGGGCAAACCGAAAGTCAGCACTTCTTGGGCCACCTGAGAATCGAGGTGGCAGGGAGCTCACAGCTGACATCAGATGCGCAGGTGAATCCGGAGCTTGCCCGGACGGCGGCTGCCAGGGCCGCACACTGGCGGGACCCATCCACGACTGCTTGGACAAGTTCTCGGAGGCAACCATGGACAGCAGCCTGCTCATCATGACCCAGAACTGGGAGCAACCAAGCTGTCCTGCATCGGGTGATGGGTGAAGAATGGTGGTTTAGCCAGGGGATAGAATATTATTAAGCCCTGAAAAGAAATGAGCCACTAAGCCGTGAAAGATACGGAGGAACCTTAAATGCATATCCATAAGTGAAAGAGTGAGACAGGATGAGATGGCTGGACGGCCTCCTCACCGACTCGATGGGCCTGAGTCTGAGTGAACTCCGGGAGCTGGTGATGGACAGGGAGGCCTGGCGTGCCGCAGTCCATGGGGTCACAAAGAGTCGGACTCGACTGAGCGACTGAACTGAAGTGAAAGGAGCCAGTGTGACGAGGCTACAGACGGTGTGATTCTAACTCTGTGACAGCCCGGAAGGGGCGCCCCTGTGGAGACGGTGGCAGGGTCAGTGTTTATAAGGGGCTTGAGGCAAGCAGGGGAGCCGCTAACCGGGGAGAGGAGAGGGTTGTCAGGGCAGTAACGCGTCTCTGGAGGACACTGTTAATGGTGGGTACGCGGCCCTGTCCACTTGTCCAAATCCATAGAAGACACCCCGAGGGTGATCCCCTGCATGAGGTGTCCGTCCTAGCTCATCAACTTCACAGACCCTGGTTCATTAATTTAACAAATGCGCTGCACAGATACAGCAAATAACACGGGCGCTGTCCCCTGACGGTGGGAGAGGGGCGGGTATGTGGAATCTACTGTAGCATTTGCTCAGTTTTTCTGTAAATCTAAAATGCCCTAAAAACTGAAAATCGGTATGGAAATAGTAAATGACCTACCCTAGGTGAGCTCAGCGGGATTTGAACTGTCCCAGTCTCATCTTTGTACGCCTCCAGGACTTTTCCCTACAGTGAACCTTGTGGTTTTCCTACCTCTTTTTTTTTTTTTCTACAGTTCTTCTACACACAACTGTGGTTATAAGCAAAGTCACACACACAGCTTTTGTTTTACCATTTATGCAAACAGTAACACACGCTATGGGCTTCCCAGGAGGCGGCAGTGGTGAAGAACTCACCTGTCAGTGCAGGCGGCATTCGGGACGGGGGTTCGATTCCTGTGTAGGGAGGATCCCCTGGAGGAGGGCACGGTAACCCACTCCAGTTTTCTTGCTTGGAGAATCCCATGGACAGCAGAGCCTGGCGGACTGCAGTCCGTAGGATCACATAGAGTTAGACACGAGGCAGCGACTTGGCACGCACAACCGCAACACGCTGTACACGGAGGGTTGTGCAGTTTGCTTCTTCAGTTCTCACAGTGTTGTGAGATGTTCCCTCCTCGAGGCACCCACGCACAGTTACTCACTGAAACAGCTGGAAACGTCTCCGTTTCGTCGTGTTCCCGCTCATTTGCCCATTCTCTGTCGCTGGGGTCGCTGGTTGCTGCTGCAGATTTGCTGTGATTCATGACGCCGCCTGAGCGTGCCCATCTCCCCAGCAGGTGGGTGAGCTGCCCTGGAGGTGGCGGGTGGAGGTGGCCCTCGGCTCCTGTGCCCCTCGTCAGCAGCCCTCAGCTGGCCCGTGAGCCGCCACCGGGAGCACATCCTCACCCGTACCTGAGACTGTCTGGTTATAAATCTGAAGTCTCCAAGGTTATCTGGCCATTTTACATATGAATGACATTAGATCATCATTTTAGAGTTTCCCCCTCTGAACTTCATATTTATATCTTCCTTTTTATTTTTTATTACTTCTTCCCCCTGATGCTTTGTATGAGTTGTCTATTCCCGATAAAAATTGTTACTGATTTTATTGGATAAAAACCCCCTCCTACTTTATTATTTATCATGATTTTGCTGTATAAAGCTTTAAATTTTAATGTCATGAAATACATTATTCATTTCTTCTAGGTTTTGTGCTTTTGTGTCTTATTTAAGAAATAAGAATATGAATAAAAATAAGAAAACACATTTGCTTCTAAGATTTTAAAGTTTGGGTCTTTATGCCATCTGGAATTCATTTTTGTTTGTGGCTTGGGAGAGAGATAAAATTTTATCTTCCCATATGGCTACCCAGTTGTCCCTGCCCGGTTTATTGAATTGCCCACCCGCTCCTCACCTATTTGTAGGGGCTTCTTAGTCATAATTCGAGGGTGCATGTAAGAGTGGAAATGTTCACGGAGCCTCTCTCTATCTCACCCGTGTATTTATTAGTAATAAACTTACCCCAAGGCACAAGGTCGTTCAGTGCTTTCTGTCACTTTTATATCCCTGAAGTGGGCAGGCCTAACCTGGCCGTGAACGTGTCTTTATTTGTTTGATTTCTTCTGTCCTTTCTCTCTTTCTAGTACTATAAGGCTCGGCAGCAAAAATAATCAACAAATGTTAGAAAACACATTTGCTTCTAAGATTTTAAAGTTTGGGTCTTTATGCCATCTGGAATTCGTTTTTGTTTGTGGCTTGGGAGAGAGATAAAATTTTATCTTCCCATATGGCTACCCAGTTGTCCCTGCCCGGTTTATTGAATTGCCCACCCGCTCCTCACCTATTTGTAGGGGCTTCTTAGTCATAATTCGAGGGTGCATGTAAGAGTGGAAATGTTCACGGAGCCTCTCTCTATCTCACCCGTGTATTTATTAGTAATAAACTTACCCCAAGGCACAAGGTCGTTCAGTGCTTTCTGTCACTTTTATATCCCTGAAGTGGGCAGGCCTAACCTGGCCGTGAACGTGTCTTTATTTGTTTGATTTCTTCTGTCCTTTCTCTCTTTCTAGTACTATAAGGCTCGGCAGCAAAAATAATCAACAAATGTGGCTCAGATGGTAAAGAATCTGCCTGCAATGCAGGAGACCTGGGCTTGATCCCTAGGTCAGGAAGATCCTCTGGAGAAGGGCATGGCAACCCACTCCAGTGTTCTTGCCTGGAGAATCCCAGGGACAGAAGAGCCTGGCGGGCTGCCGTCCAGAGAGTCGCAAAGAGCTGGACAGGACTGAGCAGTAAGGCTGAGTCTTCTCTTCCTGATCAGCTCAGTTCGTTCGCGCAGTTGTGTCTGACTCTGCAACCCCATGGACAGCACCTGGGACGTGAGTCTTATCGCTGAGGGAAGACCAGCATTGGTGTCCCAGGGAGGGAGGCCTTGAATCTTTATTTGTGACTTGGACATTCTTTACTTTTGGCCGATGTGGCCTTTTCTCTAATAATGACAACAGACGGACAATACATGTATGCTGGGCCATAAACAGACTGTCTTAGCCAGCATCAAGTTCAGGTCAGCTCGTGGGTCAGCCAGAATGGTCTCCTGCGTCTCGAGAGGTGAGCGTCTCTCTCATCAGGCCCTCCGACCTCCTCCCGGCTGGGCTCGAGCCCCGCAGGCCCACTGCGGCAGCACTCAGTGGGCACCGCACGGACCCATCGCCAGCCACACGCTCGGGCCTCGGGATGCAGCGCCCAAGAGCAGGACGCCGCAGACGAGGCGAAGGAGCATAAGAAATGAGCCCGGAATGCAGTCCCTGGCACCCTCGTGGAAGCCGCTGTGGGCGCCAGCTGGCATGCGTCAACGCCGTCCTCACCAGCGCCTCCGAGGCAGGGCTGCGCATCGTCCTCACGCCCTTGATGAGAAACTCGGACTCAGGGCCCGAAGGTGAGCCCGTGGGGACCACATCTGGGCCGGGCTCCCTGCTCCCCGCTCTTAAACGACACTCCCGGAGACCCACACCTGTGTGTATATGTGTGAGTATTATGCACTCATGTACACATATGAATACATATGCACATGCATACATGCTTTAGGCATGTGTGTCTCAGGGCTTCCCAGGGGGCTCAGGAGGTAGAGAATCTGCCTGCAATGCAGGAGACAAGACATGGGTTGCATCCCTGGGTCAGGAAGATGCCCTGGAGGAGGGCATGGCAATCCGCCGGTGCTCTTGCCTGGAGAATCCCAGGACAGGGGAGCCTGGCGGGCCACAGTCCACAGGGTGGCACGGAGCGGGGCATGATGGCAGGGGCTGAGCATGCAAGAGCGCTTGCACGTTTCACTGGAAAAGCAGTGCTGCGCCGAGGCTAATACACAAGCCAGTTCAAAGGCTGTGCAAACAGAAGCCCCTGGTTTGGGGCCTGAGGCGTCCTTCCGCTTCCGGAGGCCATGCCTGCGGATCCTCCCAGGCACCCCCTCACCTGCCCCGGGCTGCAGGATGTGGCCGTACTCCGGTGAGCATGTTTGCCCATAAACCACCCTCTTCAAAGCACTAATAGGAGCATTATGTACACCCTGCTTTGCATTCTGCTTTTTCTCACTTAGCAGTACAGTTTGGAGATATTCTAATCCATTTTTAAAATAGCTCCATGATATTCCATAAATTATTTCCTCATTCCCATAAAGAGAGGCACTTATATTGGTTCCAGGCACTTATAATTATTTTAAAAAAATGGAAATCTTTGTAATACATCTTTGCTCTTACGTGCAAGCACTTGGGCAGAGTTGCATTCTAAACGCAGAGGCGCTGGGACAGACGCAAAGTGCATTTTGCCACTTGAGTGCAGAGGTCACCTGGCCGCCGAGTGGATGAGGGCTTGTCCTGCGAGTCCCTGTCAATCCAGGGCCCCTCACACCTCGACGGGGCGGGCCCTGCCAAGAGAAAGCTGGGTCACTGGCCTATTCCTTGCTTTTTCCTTTTTTTAACTTCATGTGATCTGGAGATTTTGTATGATGTGGATTGGCTACTTGTGTTTCTTTTACTGAAAATGTTTAAAGAACATTCCGATCTATGTTTTTCAATCGCTTTTTGGAGGAAAGGAATTCTGATCCTTTAAATATTTTGAACAGTTTTTTCAAGAATGCTTTTTAAATTATTAACCATTTCTATTGGGTATGTTTTGAATCTAATCTGTAATTCAGTTCCAAATACTGAATCATTTCTGGTTCTTGGAAAGAACTACATCATCATAGTGTATTTTTCTTTTTGAGACTCACTTGATTCTACTTGTTAATATAGTTTGTAGAGTTTCTGCATCTATGTTTATAGACTAGATACATTTCTAGATGTGTGTGTGTGCGTGTGCACACACATGTATGTATGTGTGTGTGTACAAGTGTGTGTGTGTGTGTGTGTGTTGGCACACGCATGAATAATGTTTTGGGTTCTCCTAAACAGTAAAAGAGAAAGGTCTCCAAAAATTTAAATAACTTCTCCATTATTTATTATCTGACATTTTGATAGAATTCAATAAAGAACTGTCTTCGCACAGGTAATTTAAGGGGAAGTAGCTAGTGGACAACTTTCCCTATTCTGTATATGATAATTGATCAATGTGGATAGACTCATCTACAGGTAAATTTTGGACTCTGACTCTATACATAGATAAATTGATGGGTAGATGGGTAGATACTATATTTCTACATCTGTTTATTCTTTCATAACCACTTATTTATTCTAGCCTTTTCAAATTATATGTTAAATATAACTCACCTTCATTTTTGGCTATTTCCTACCCTAATTTCTTATTTTGTGTCTCTTCCTCTTCATCTCCCTTCTGCAATTAGGTGTAATATTTTAAAATTTGTAGGGTTTTTAAAAAGAAGCTACTTTTGAAATTATTTACTGATTATACTCTTTTCTCTCTGATGCATCACTCACTCCTTTTCCTTTTATAAAACCCTCTGCTTTCCCTTTCATTATTTTCCTATTTTTCGTTGAGTGGCTAATTTGCTTAATCATCTCTTTAATTCAGAATTTGAAATATTCTTGATGAGTCACTGGGTCCTGGGAGCGATGCTAACGGCACGTGTGGTTGGACTGCATCGCGTCTCATTTTGTTTTCCTCCAGGCCCTCGGTGGTCCCGGGCGCTTCCTGAGGAAGCAGCAAGCGTTCTTTGTGTCCAAGTGCACGGCCCTTTTCTCTGCATGATTCACAGGACCTGCTAAGGCGCTGCGCTCCTTCCTCAACGTAGAGTGGGGAGGTGTAATTATATGGCCTCCTTGTCTCTTGCACAAGTCTCACGGGCATTTTGTCTACTTGACCTTGCAAGTGTGCCAAGTCGCTTCAGTTGTGTCTGGCTCTTTGTGACCCACAGACTGCAGCC
The DNA here is from genome assembly GCA_006408675.1 of Madoqua kirkii. Classification (NCBI taxonomy): domain Eukaryota; kingdom Metazoa; phylum Chordata; class Mammalia; order Artiodactyla; family Bovidae; genus Madoqua; species Madoqua kirkii. The sequence continues at coordinate 1,736 of SJYC01031950.1, read as the reverse complement.
CACCAGGCTCCTCTGTCCGTTCTCCAGGCAAGAGCACTGGGGTGGGTGCCATGCCCTCCTCCAGGGGATCTTCCCGACCCAGAGATCGAGCCTTACGTCTCCTACGTTGGCAGGTGACCACCAGCACTGCCTGGGAAGGCCCACTTGACCTCGGGGAGGAGCCAAGTGAGGTTAAGGTCTTCTTCGAGGCAGAGGCCTTCTGTAGACCTGGGACATCTTCCCTCCAGGCCTGGTCTCCGAGGCTGCTGTACTGAGACGGCCCCGCACCGCCTCCCCTGTCTGACTCTGGGGTTCCTCAGCATTGTGGGGAGGCCCGGAGTGTTTGTGGGGGGTTGGCAAACCTCCAGTTGTGGTGGGGGGATGCTGACGGATACTGCCTCCGCCTGCAGCCTCGAGGGCACAGCCTGCGGGTGCGTTCAGGGGTCCCTGGGGCGCTGGAGGGCCGGTCCGAGGCCCACAGGTGGCTGTGGAGACGCTCCTGTAGCTGGCCTGCACACTGGGCCCCCCGCCCCTGGGCTCACCCTCAGACTCTGCTCCTCCCCAGCCTTTCTCTGGGCCCCGCAATCCCAGGACCCAAATGAAGCTGCTTCAGCCTCTGTGCACCTGGCCCTTCCTTGCCCCTGCTGCGGGCTTTACTCCGTATGGGTCACAGACACACAGGTGGCAGACAGGGCCCTGTGTCCGTCGTCTCTGCCGTGTGGCTCCCGCGGCCTCCCGAAGCACCTCTGTGTTGATCACGAGCTTTCGGTGTGCGCACTGCCGTTGCCGCTCCCTCTTCCTATTTACCTCTGTCTGTGCACCTTTGCCCGTGAATTTCTCGATTGCCTCATGCTGGATATGCCTTGCAAACGACGCACATGCTGGGTTTCAATCTTTAATCTGAGAATCCCCTCTTAGTTAGCAAATGTATCTTACGCAGAACACGCATTTTCTGCCGTGATACCTGCTTGATTACTGACTTCTTCGTCTGTATTTCTGTTTTCATGCTGCACTGGTTTCCATTGTTCACTGCTCAGACTGCAGTTTCTCTGCGTGTGTTTTCCTTCTGATACGCGGGAAAGCTAATCCATCTGCTTTTTGTTGTTGTTGCCTTTGTAACTTTTAATAGCATTTAAAACCCTTATTTCTAGACTCATTGACTTTGATAGTCTACTAGCCCCCTTCTATGTAAACAGAGACAGTTAATCTCAGACATATATCCCAGATATTGTCACCGTCTTCCGATTTCTGTACTTATTTATTTGCATTATTTTCTATTTATTTATTGAAACTGTAAAAATCTAAAATCTGGTCTGTTGCCTTTAAGGACTACTTAAAAGTGCTTATAAATTGTGGTGACCCAAGGACTAACGAGCAGATAAAACCAAGGAGGGTCTTGGAATGCAGGAACAGAAAACCCAGACCCTGATCGCCCTTCCCTGCCCGTGCTGCAACTATTAAGGGAACAGTATATCCTGTCTCCCCTCCTAGCCCACAGGGAGGAGGCATCTGCCCTCCTCTCACCCCGCCCAGTCTACGTGCCTCATCCAATCAGCCATGACCCGCCAGACCCCATCCCACTGCCCGTGCCCTGGGTGTAAAGTGGGCTAAGGCCCCTGTTCGGCGTCAGTTCTCCCCTGAGGGGCCGCCCCTCTAACAACGTCTCCCTCCACTAAACTTTATCTCCCTCTCATTCTGTCTCATGTCTGGAAATTCTTTTCCACCCCACACCCGGACCACGACATAAATGAAATAAA
>SJYC01031949.1:0-14246 GCA_006408675.1 Madoqua kirkii | reverse complement strand
CCCCCCCCCACCCCCCGCCAGTTGGTTCAAGAAAAGGTTGAACCCAGAAGATGAGCCTTTGTGTGGACAATGACTTCATTTGCCTGTAGCTGTGTTCTAAGGACTGATGCTGAAGCTGAAACTTCAATACTTTGGCGACCTGATGCGAAGAGCTGACTCATTTGAAAAGACCCTGATCCTGGGAAAGATTGAGAGCAGGAGGAGAAGAGGATGACAGAGGATGAGATAGTTGGATGGCATCACCGACTCAATGAACATGAGTTTTGGTGGACTTTGGGAGTTGGTGATGGACAGGGAGGCCTGGTGTGCTGCTATTCATGGGGTCACTAAGAGTTGGACACGACTGAGTGACCAAACTGAACTGAACTGAAACTCTTCCCCCACAGCTGGATGAGCTGGGGAAGGAGGTGTGGGTGGGCACACCTCTGAGGCTGCAGGTGGGAGTGAGTGAGTGGTGGTGGGCAACAGAAAGTAGTCCTTTCATATTAATATTTATTCTGGGGTGTTAGAATTCTTAAGCAATACATCGCCTCTCCTCAACATTTAATTTGGGGGAACTAAACAATGTACTCACCCAGATGTCTGCCATCAGAGCTCCACAGGCTGACTGAATTACCCAAGCCACGTTTCTTTTCCCCCCCACCTGGCTCTGAGGTGCACAGCTGCAGGAAGGGTTAACGAGGGTACTGGCAGGGCCCTTGCTCCAAGGCTGCACACTCAGCTTCCAGAAGCCCATCCGCCAAGCCTGGGACGATTTTTCCTGACCAGCTGCAGAAGCTAGAGGGAGAGCGAGCATGGTGGGTGCTCCTTTAGGTGCTGGTGTCCTGAGCCCTGAAACCACAGTGGCAACGTGGAAAAAACTGGGCGAGAGTCTCTTTGCCTGGAACTGCTGTGGGGGGTTGGCTGATTGTCAACAGAGCTTCAGAAGCTGCCAAGAAAAAAAATCTAAACAGTTCCTTTATCATCTGCTCCTCTATTATGCTGAAGATGCAAAGGGTTGCTCCTAAAACGGCCATTCCTGGGCTTGGGAAATCCAGCAGTGCTTAACAGAAGATCTCGTTCTTCTACTGTGTTAAGGGAAATGAATGTTTCTTTTGCATTCAGAAGCAGTAAGATTTGAATCTTTCCACCCCAGATTTCCCCCCAAGCCTGTTCACTAGCTGCCACTCCATCTGGTTAATGCTCCCACCATTCTTCTGGATGGTCAGACCCAAATCCTTGTTTTTTTTTTCATGTTTCACAGCACAGTGAACTGCCCCCAAACCCTAGTAGCTTCAGCAGTGGGCTTTTTTATTTGCTCATAGCTCTGTCAGTGAGACTCAGCCTCTCTCAATGGCTTTCCAGTGCTTTCACTGGTAGTCACTGGTGCTCAGCTGAGCTGGAGGGTGAGACAGGGGCTGGGCTGATGGAGCAGCTTTACTCTATGTAGGCTCAGGGCCTCTCCCTCTGTTCAAGGCTTCTCGACATGGTCCTTTCATGCCATCTCTCCTACAAGATGTGGTGCCTTCAGGTTCCCAGCAACACAAAAGAGAAGCTGCTGCCTGTGGAATGTGGGACTCTTGGCTTCCCCAACCAAGGGATGCTCCCTCGTCCCCTGCATTGGAAGGTGGATTCTTAACCTCAGGACTGCCAGGGAATTCGCTTGCCATGCCTTTTTAAGATTAAGTCCAGGACTGGCCCAACATTTGCTACATTTATTGTTTACATCAAGTCCCCTGGCTCAGTCAAGATTCAAGAGGAAGGGACTGCATAAGTGCATGAATCCAGAGTCAAAACGTACAGGGGCCACTCACTCAACATCCTTGAATCTACTTTCTCTCCTATTTTACAGTGAATCCATTAAGAAATTCTACTGGCCCTCCTTTTTTTTTTTTTTTTTTAACATTTATTTGGCTGCGCTCAGTTGCTGCACGCAAGATCTTCAATCTTCATTGCTGCATTTGGGATCTGTTTTAAGCTGTGGCATGCGAACTCTTAATTGCAGCATGTGGGGTCTAGTTTCCTGACCAGGAATCAAACTCAGGCCCCTTGCCTTGGAAGTGCAGAGTTTTAGCCACTGGACCACTAAGAGAGTCCCTCCTGTTGCTGCTCCTTTAAAGTATATCTGGAAGCCAACCACTTCTCGCCAGCCCACTGCAGCCATCCAGATCTTCTCTGACCTGACTCATCACAGCAGGGCCCCACACTGGCCCCCTGTGTCTACACTTGCCCTTCAGGTGCTTGTCTACCTGGCAGCCAGGTGAAATGCAATCAGGGTGCTCCTCTTCTCGAATCCTTCCAGTACCTCTCGTCCCAGAGCCCTTAGGAGACCCGAGGCTCTGCTCCCTGTTGTTCTCTGGCATGCTGCCTGCCCTTGCTCACTCTGCTCTGACCATCCCGGCCTCCTTGCTGTTCTTGGAGCAGCTTAGACACACTCCCATCTCAGAACCACTGCGCCTGCCTTTACCTCTCCTTGGGAAACACTTTCCAGATAGATTCACATGGCTTCTTTCTTCCTCAGCTCCTTCAACTCTTTGTTCAAATATTACCTTCTCAGTGAGCACCCTCCTCACCACAATCCCCACCTCCCAGCCTGCTCCATCATCTTTCTGCATTATTTATTTGCCTCTGTCACTCACCACTTTCTAATCTACCGTCTAACTGACATCTTTGTTTGGTTTAGAGGCCTCCCTCTGTGTGAAAGTAAGCTCCCTGGAAATGGGGCATCTCTGTGTCGCTCATGCTATCCCTCCGCACCTGAGACACTGCCTGGCACATAATAGGTCTTCAACAAATATTGTTAAATGGGTAAATGAAGGCTCCTCATGGTGACATGGAAGAGCCAGTGTGCAGTGGTGTAGTACCCCTCTAGGAAATTAGCACAAACTTACCTGCTTGAAACAACACAAGATTATCACCCTCAGGCCTGTAAGTCACAAGTCCCTGGCTGGTGCCTTCTCCATCTCCTGTGGGTCAAAATCAAGATGGTAGCAGGGCTGTATTCCTTGTGAGAGTACCACAGGAAAATGTTTTTCTAGCTCTTTCAGGCTGTGGGCAGGATTCTGTTCCGCGAGGCTGTAAGAATGAGATTCCCATGTCCCTGCTGGCTGGGGGTTGTTTTCAGCTTTCACTGACACTCCTTGGTTCCTGGCCCCTTTTGTCTTTCTTCAAAGCCAGGTACAGCTGGGTTGAGATCCTCTCATGCTTTGAATCCCTGACTAATCTTTCCAACAGATCTCTTCTGGCTACCATGAAGAAATGTTCTCCACTTTTAAGAGCTCTTCTGATTTGATTGGGCCCAGCTGAACAAACCAGGATACTCTCCCCATCTCAAGGTCCATAATGTAATCACATCTGCAAAGTCCCTTTTGCCAGGCAAGCAACATGTTACAGGTTGTAGGGACCTGGGTGTCTTTGAAGGCCATTATTCTGCCTTTTAGAAGCATCAGTAGTGCAGTGAACTGAGGCAGGGGAACACCAGCTGGCCCTGCCAGGCTAATCTCCTATGTGATCTTGAACAAGTGGCTTAGGTTCTTAGAGGTCACAGTTTCCTCTTGTGATAAACTAAGGTAACTGAATTAAGTTAAAGATCCAAAATAGTGACTCATGGTTATACAGAGTGAAGTAGGTCAGAAAGAGAAATATTGTATACTGACACACATATGTGGAATCCAAAGTGACGGTACTGATGAAATTATTTGCAGGGCAGCAATGAAGGCATGGACATAGGTAAAAGACTTATGGGCCATTTGTGGGGAAGGAAGGAGAGGGTGGGATGTATGGAGAGAGGAACTTGGAAACATACGTTACTGTTTGTAGAGTAGATAGCCAATGGGAATTTGCTGTATGACTCAGGGAACTCAAACGGGCTCTGTGATTAGCTAGAGGGGTGGGAGCCACGTTCAAGAGGGAGGGGACGTAGGTGCACCTATGGATGATTCATGTGGAGGTTTGACAGAAACCAACACAATACTGTAAAGCAATTATCCTTCAATTTAAACACACACACACACACACACACACACACACACACACACACACAATAGTGGCTCAGACTCTGCACTTCCAAAGCAGGGGGCCTTGATTTGATCCCTGGTTGGGGAACTAGATCCCACATGCTGCAACTAAGAGCTCACACGTCACAACTAAAGGTTCACATGCTGTGACTAAGACTTGGCACAGCCAAGTAAATGAATGTTTTTTAAAATTGTGGACCTATGATGCCACAGTTCCTCCAGCCCCCTTCACACCTTTATATGACCTACTCTGAATACTGTGTTTCTGTGTGCTGGTTTATTAAGCAAATGTCTAAAACTTTGGCACACCATATAGAAATAGTCTCAAGTATCGATGGTAGAAGTACGTAATATGGCACTTCTGAAGACAGCTTGGCAATATCTATCGAAATTGCACATGCTTTTGCCCTCTAAGAGAGAAACATACTTCTGGGAATCTATCTTATTGATACACCTGTACACATACCAAAATGACAAATATGCAAGGAAAGTTTGTTATAGCATGTTTATAATAGCAGATTATTGGGGATCAGAAGGGCTTCTCAGGTGGTGTTAGTGGGAAAGAATCCACCTGCCAGTGCAGGAGATAGAAGAGACAAGGGTTCAATCCCTGGGTCTGGAAAAAGCCCTTGAAGTAGGAAATAGCAAACTGTATTCTTGCCTGGAAAATTCCATGGGCAGAGGAGCCTGGTGGACTACAGTCCATGGAATTGCACAAGAGTTGGACACAAGGGCACACATTAGCAATATCCCTCACTTGTGACAAATGTGTCAGAGAAACTATAGTTTATCCATGGAATGGCATGGTGTTAAGCTGCTGAAAAGAAAGATGCATTTATCTTTTTGATGATGGGGAAAGATCTTCAGGATATATTAGATGAAAAGGGCAAAGTAAAGATTGGTGTGTATAACATTCTGTCTTTGTGATAAGGATTAGGATGACTATGTACAAATATCTTCTTGTAGGCATATATAAATTCTGGAAGGATACATAAGGAAAAAAGATTAATAGTATCTATAGGGATGACAACTCTAAGGATAGTGAATGGAGTAAATAAGGGACTGGATGAGAGAAAACATGTTAACGTTACTGCTCACTTTCTACTCTCAGAAGGCCTCTTGCTCCTAGATGTGCTCTTCCATCCCTTAGAGCTGGCCACCGTGAGACACTGAGGTAAGGGTTACCATCCGCGATCTGGTCTCATCTAGCTCCCCGGCCCAAATCAGACACTCTGGTCAAACCAGACTTCTTGCCAGAGACAAAAGAAAGGATTCAGTGTCAATTCCAAAATCTCTTCCATTGCTTCAGTGTCTGGTCATATTATCCATGTTTTGCTTTAATTTCATTTGATTCATATTTACAACTAAGGGGCTAGCAGCAGATGATTGATTCCCAAGACACAAAACTTTGTTCTTTAAGGCAATGCTGGCTGCAAGATAGATAACCCAAGTCTCAAAGTCTTGATATGATGACGCTTTCTCACACAGATGAAGTCCAAGTGGCAGTTGCCCTCCAGCAGTGATTCAGGAGCTGAGGACCTTCTATCCTTGGCTACCCTGTTTCATGGATAGAACAAATAGGCAGAAGATCAACATGGAAACAAAAGACTCGAATAGCACTGTATATAGGACTTCCCTGGTGGTTCAGACGGTAAAGCGTCTGTCTACAATGCGGGAGACCTGGGTTCGATCCCTGGGTCAGGAAGATCTGCTGGAGAAGGAAATGGCAATCCACTCCAGTACTGTTGCCTGGAAAATCCCATGGACAGAGGAGCCTGATAGGTTACAGTCCATGGGGTCGCAAAAAGAGTTGGACACAACTGAGCGACTTCACTTTCACGTTCAGCACTATATATAATGTGCACCTAGGAACATGTTTAGAATACTTCACCCAACAATAGCAGAATATACACTCTCTTAAATGCCGTGAAACATTCTTTAGGTCAGACTTTATGATTGGCCATATATAGATAGCTGTCTCCTGTCTTCCTCTGTGAATGTGGTGTCCTAAGCTCCTCCCACATGATGTCATTTTATCTTAATCAATTCTTTAAAGGCCATATCTCCAAATATGATCACTTTCTGAGGTACCGGGCTAAAGGCTCCAAGGAACAAGTCAACCTATGTGAAGTGGGAAAAAAAAGTGAAGGTGTTAGTTACTCAGCTATGTCCAACTCCTTGCAACCCCATGGACTGTAGCCCACCAGGCTCCTCTGTCCATGGGATTCTCAAGGCAAGAATATTGGAGTGGGTGGCCATTTCCTTCTCCAGGGAACCTTCTTGACCCAGGGATCAAACCCAGTCTCCTGCATTGCAGGTGAATTCTCTACCATCTGAGTCACCACAGAAGTCCCTAATTCAACACACAAGATTTTATAAATAAACATTTGCTTGTTTGAATGAGGACCCCTTGTAGAGGAAACAAAAATTCATAGTCCCAAGTGTTAACATAAGTTATTTAAAAATAATGCCTCTTGTATAAACATAAAACTAGGTAGAAACATCTTACGTGTATAGTTCTTTTATAGTTGTAATCCCAGTGGATTTGCAAGTGAATACAACAAAACCTCAAATTAATAAAGTTCATTTTGACAGTGATATAAGAGCATGTATTATAATTACATTATTTTTGTTATTGTTGTATCTCAAATCATCATTTAATTTTGGCCATTACGGTTTTTATTAATAGTTCTAAAATTTCCACGTGTTTTTCTTTATATCTTATATTTCTTTGCTGAGACTTTCTGTTTTTTATTCATTTGTTTCAAGCATGTTCCCAATAGTTTGCTGAAGCATGTTTATAACGACGTCTTTAAACTCGTTGTCAGACAACCCTAACGTCTTGGTGTTGGCACTTGTTGATTTGTCATTCAAGTTGAGATCTTCCTGATTCTTGGTATGAGTGGTGTTTGAAACCTGGATATTTAGGACATTATGTTTGAAGTCTCTGGATCTTATTTAAACATAATCTTTCAGCAGAACTCTTCTGACTGCACACTGGTGGGAGAAGGGGAATGCTCCCTTACTACCTGCCAGATGAAAGTGGAAAACATGCCCCACTCAGCTGCATTGACACTCGTGGAGGAATGGCTGCTTATTACTGCTTGGTGGGGGTGTGAGTGTGGGGTCCCACTAAGTTTTTGTGGACACCATGCCAGCCGGTGGGGGTCATGAGGAGGACATGTTGTCTGTACTCCCTAGAAGAGATGGAAGTTTCCAGTGCCCACTTGGCCTTCTCTGACATCACTTGGCAGAGGGGGTGTGGGACACCTGTCACAACCTGATGTAGGGAGAAGTCTAGGCTGTCCCCTTGACCTTCACTAGAAGGGGTGGGATGGAGATGCACTTTTAGCCTGGGAAGTTTGGCTGGCATAGAGCACTTACTATATAAAAGGTTCTTGTTTTGCTGGGCTGCCCCTTGTCTGTCCATTGGGATGCAGAGAGTAGTCTTTCCTCGGGCTTGTTCTGTCTGTGCCTGTTGGTGTCCCTGGGCTACTAGCTTCCCCAGCACCCAGTCTGGACACATGAAGTGAAGTGAACACCCAGTCTGCTCATGCCTTGTTGTTCAGGGGCCCAACTGTTCTGACTTCTTTGCTCCACCTTTCCAGCTTTTCTTCTTATTTTTTATAGATAATGTCTCATGTTTTCTCAGCTGTGTTTCGTGGAAGGAATAGGGGAAAGTGCTACTCCATCTTTCCAGAGGCAGATTGTTATTACAGAAGTAGTTATGTGCAGACTGAACCCACTGACTTGACTCCTGCTTTTGCTCTTGATAGCCATCATCGGACATGATTGGCGTTACACTTCCTTTTGGATAATAAACTTGTCTTTAACTACCTACCCATTATTTTTCTAGTCAATCCACTTTAAAGACACCCTGGGAAATTGTGATGCAGCTCTTTCATGAAAAATTCCTAATTGAGTGTTGACCTCTGCACTTACTGCTGACAAAGATTGGTACACAGGCTGCTATAGGTACTATCTCTGGTCAACCCTGAACAATGAAAATAATACCACTCATTCTGTTGTTTCCGTGCAACTTGGCTGGTCATGCCTTTCTTCTCCAGCTACCTGAGATCTTTGTCTGGCATCACCATTACTACCACTTCAAATGCAAACGCAAATAAAATTACCTTTCGTGTGTTAGTTACGAAGTGACCCTGAATATGTTTGTTTTAATTTATTTTTGTCATCAAAATGAAAACATTTCTAATTACAAATTTCTTTGAATTCATGGGTTCTGGAGGCAATATCTATTAACTTACAGGAGCCCACACACTCCAGTTTGAGAAACTCAGGGCTTACTATTTCCAAATCTAGTTGGTTAATGAGAGGAGTTTTTAATGTAGTATAAGCTAGCCTGCAGGTCTGTTAAATACTGGGGCACATGAATGGGGAAAGGGGACCGGCAGGCACCATCTGGCCAGTGGAGGAATGATGAGAAGTTTATTCTTTGCACATCATATCCCTCGACACCACCTTTCCAATGTGATCCAACTGATTTCCACCTACCAGTATCTGCATCTCCCTGCCCAAGCGTTCTCTCCAGAATGACCTGTGACAGGCCAGGAGTGCTAAGGAATGAACACTTCCTGGAGCAGTCCTCAACTCATGGTCCTCAGGAGCTGAGGTTTTTAGCCTCACTTTGGAATGGTATTTCCATGAGGCCTGTGTTTGCACCATTGCCCAGGATGTTCATGTGATATTTCCAGTTTCCCATGGGGGTGACTTCCTCACTAATGCATCCTTCATTGACTGCATTTCCTTTCTTGCCACGTGTCTCCACTCTTAGCATTTCTTATACCTCCCAAAGAAAACCCTTGCACTCAAATTCTGGGAAAAAGCACTTCAGAGTACTTTTACTTGTTACACCTCATTTGACCCATATGACAATTCTAGAAGGTAGAAAGTTATATTAATCAAGAACTGTGAAGGAATGTGGGCCCCATATCTGTTTTTTTTTGTTTTGTTTTTTTTTTAACTGTATCCCAAGAATAGCACCTGGAATACTATAGATGCTTAATAAATAATTGATAAATAAAGGAAGAAACTGATGCTCCTTGAAGTACTTTGGTCCAATTGCCAGTGAGAGAACCAAGACTCCAAACACAGTACTCTCTCCACTTTCCACTCAGGGTCCTGTTCCCAACCCTCTTATCTCATATCATGGTTTGTGGAAGAACCTGTAGTTAATTTAAACATGCCAGTATCACTGGCCGGTTCTAAACTACAGTGATGTCAATGGTTTCAGGACTGGTGGAACTGCTCTGTTAGTAAAAGTATTAAAGACATTTTTGACTTGAATGGCCAGGTCTGTTTGTTCATATCACACAGACACTGGGGATCACATTCCTGTAGTGACCATCTGGAGCAGCCTGGCCCCATAAAATAGAGGCAAGTAGTCTTTTTTGGCTGCAAGTTAGTTAAAGCACTCCTAGCCCAGCTTTGTTTTTATGCTTTTCTCATCAGCAGTGTGAACATCTAAAAGTCACTTTGCTTGGAGGAACCTCATTCTTTTTTTTTTAAATTAATTTATTTTTTATTAAAGGATAATTGCTTTACAGAATTTCGCTGTTTCCTGTCAAACCTCAACATGAATCAGCCATGGATATACATATATCCCCTCCTTTTTGAAACTCCCTCCCAACTCCCTCCCGACTCCATCCCTTAGGTTGTCACTTTGTTTGGAGGAACTTCATTCTTTAACATTCTAATTTGGGCTTAAAAAAATCATTTTGTACCTAATTTGTGCATTCTAATGAGTTCTGTAATAAAGGGACATTTGCAGGTAAAATCATATTCAGGAGCAGAAACAAAGGAAAAAAATCTCCATTGTAGTTAGCTATGAATTAGATACTAAGTCGTTAATCAAATTTTACTCAATTCATGCATGTTCCCTCAAATGAATGGTTATTCTGTTGAAACCATTTTGATTCCCAGGCACTGCTTTCCCTAAACTCCTTAGAGTCATCAGGCACATTAAAGGATATCCAATTTCATTGGTCTAAGCTGAGTGATCGCAATTCATCAAGGCATGAAAAGTCTGTCCAGTCTTGTGGAATATCATTAAATGGTTCAAGGACGTTTCTAATCTTAATGATGGCCAAGGGGGAACAACTATTATGATGATGAATGGGAATGAATATCTGGAGAAAGTTCAAGGCATGTTATACTTACAAAGACTAATACACGTTGTTTATCTAAATCATCCAACTGATTAAAGAAACACACAAAGCCCAAGACAGTTAAAAGCAGAGAACCAAATAGGGTTTGACCTACCCTGGTATATTTATCGCTGACCATGTCATGCGTGTAAAATGTATTGCTTCACCAAGATACTTGTGTATATAAATCGGGAGGGTCTTTTGAGGCTGATGTTGAGTAATATAGGCTGTCCAGTTTATTGCCTGGCTAAATATTTATATAAAATGAGTTCATTGATGGTGGAGAAGCCTCCATAAAAGGAGTCTTTCAATGTTACCAACTGATTAGCTACAACGCCCAGGGCTCAGTGAGACTGAGGTGGTGGTAACGGTGGTACTTTGGCCCTAAAACCAATTCCTGAGCTGCTCACTGTTTTTGATCTCTGATCTGAGTTAGATCATTTTGTGTGTGTGGAGCCAAGTAAGACACTACCTTCTTGGTGCTAAGAGCAGTGCTGAGTCTGCAAGGAAAGGGAAAATGCTTTTTGGTAGATACCCAGGAGAAGAATGCTCTTTGGAGCCATCTCTTGAGGGGAGAAAATGTCTATTAAAGGCACACTGTTTTTTAGCACAGGGCAGTCAATGGTGGGTTAAATGAAGGAAGACTCATTTCATATCATAAAGGCCAGAGAATAAATCTCTCCTGCAGGGAGACTTTGTTTTGGCTGACCTTTCCGTGGGCAGCAGGAAGAAAACAGTCAACCATATAGGTGGCTGGGAGGACATTGGGCCATGATCCAAAGACTTAATCATGGTGAATATCTTTTCAGTAGTTCTGGGAGAGGTAGGTTGTAGGGCTAGAATAGTGTAGCCATTCCTTAAAGAATTGTTTAAAGATAAGCTGGAGTAGAAGAAGACAGAATTAAAAGCTTTCTTCACTCGAAGTCTGACACAGCTCACTCTTAAGGTTTTCTTCAGACCTCCCTGGTTTCTCTTTCCCCATATCTTTTCATGATTTCTCTCTGCTTCCCACCCTCTGAACACTGGTGGTCTCGGGGCTTGGTTCCCAGCCCTCTTGTCTCCATGGACAATCTTACTGAGTCTGATGGCTTGAACTGCACCTGAACTCCAGACTGTTGACTTGCATCTCCATGGAGACACCCAATAAAGCATTTTCATAACATGCCAAACCTTAGTTTCTATGTCTCCATCCCTTGACCTCAGCCTGCTCCTCCCCCGGAATCCACTGTGTTAGTTGATGCTGTTCTCATTTACTCTCAGTTGCTATGTTAAAAATCTAGAAGTTGCTTGTTTTTTTCTTTATTTTTCTTACCTCCACAAAGTATGTTCTGAACCACAGCATAAGGAGTAGGCTGACTTAGAAAGATGCATTCTAATTTGATCTTGGGAGATGAAGTAGTTAGGAACATGATGAACCGCAGACTACGCTAGGTCACTCCACATTCTTTTTTCTTTTGATGAACAGAGGTATTTCAGCAAATTGGCCCACCTTGGGGCTCAGATGTGTAGACTTCAAATCCTGAGTCTTTGTTTTCAAGACTAGGAGTGTCAGTCCAGGTCATGTAAGCTCACGGGCAGGAGCACAGGGCAGGTTGTTGTATGTTCAAGTGGACTTTTGCTATCTGTCCATCTTTGGTTATTGTAGGCACAAAAGATGTAGGAGAATTACTAAGACCAAATCAGCACTCACCCTTCCCCAGGGTCCATGGCCCTATTCACCTTTTTCTCTGGCATCTTTTCCTCCCAAAGAATCGTCTCCCTTTATTAACCTCACTTCACTCTTCAGCTCACTGCTGTTGAGAAGACATAGCTTGTCCTCCACAGACTCCCAGACCACACTTTCATAGTTCTTACTTCATTCTTCATAATCAAACATTTTACAATGAAGAAATGGAATTCCTTGTTTAAATGATAGTGGGAAAGCATCTCTTTCTTATTAAAGGAACTCCAAAAGTAATGCACTGATATATACTAGAAAGTTTTAAAAACACAAAGAAAGTTAAATTTCCTTCAGTCCCATCACTGAGAAATATTCGTAACATTTTTTCCCCTGCATCATTTTTAGTGCCTTTGTATTTAAAATAAAAAATGGTCCCAAATCTTATCTGGAATGGAAAGTTTTTTGAGGGTTATTATATGCACAACTTCTTATAGGAAGAAATTGGCATTCGTGATAAATTATTTTTAAAAATTTATTACTTCTTTTCTTCACTTCTTGCTTCACTGGGTCCTTGCTGCTGTGAGAGGGCTTCCGCTAGCTGTGATGAGCGGGGGCTGCTCTGCGATGGGGTGTGTGGCTTCTCATTGTGAGAGCTTCTGTCGTTGTGGGGCACAGGCTTCAGTATTCGCCTTGCTCAGGCTTAGTTGCCCCCTGGATGTGTGGGATCTCCCCGGACTAGGGATCCAACCGGTGTCCTCTGCATTTGCGGTGGATTCTTTACCGCTGGACCACTACGGAAGCCTGGTTCCTGATAAATTACATAAGCAAGTTTCTGGTGGATTCTGATGGAATTAAGAAACTTACCCCTCTAGTTGGACACTCAACTGTTGGGTCAGTAAAGATATTTAGCCAGACCTTTCCTTTTCTTTTCTTTTTGTATCAATCATCAAAATGATTATCTAACCATGTCTTTTCTTATAAAATCTCTCCATTAAGCATAAATCCTTGAATTTGGCTGGGCACATGGATATAGTTCCATTCCTGCAGCAACATCATAAAAGTTTTGTGTGTGCTCTTAATCAAATTATCTAAAAAAATGTAAATGACCATGAATGGGACCTTACTGCTTTTGCAGTTAAGTTCAGTTCACTCACTCAGTCGTGTCTGACTCTTTGAGACCCCAAGAATCGCAGCATGCCAGGCCTCCCTGTCCATCACCAACTCCCAGAGTTCACTCAGATTCACGTCCATCGAGTCAGTGATGCCATCCAGCCATCTCATCCTCAGTCGTCCCCTTCTCCTCCTGCCCCCAATCCCTCCCAGCATCAAAGTCTTTTCCAATGAGTCAACTCTTTGCATGAGGTAGCCAAAGTATTGGAGTTTCAGCTTTACCATCATTCCTTCCAAAGAAATCCCCGAGTTGATCTCCTTCAGAATGGACTGGTTGGATCTCCTTGCAGTCCAAGGGACTCTCAAGAGTTTCCTCCAACACCACAGTTCAAAAGCATCAATTCTTCGGTGCTCAGCCTTCTAAACAGTCCAATTCTCACATCCACACATGACTACTGGAAAAACCATAGCCTTGACTAGACGGACCTTAGTCAGCAAAGTAATGTCTCTGCTTTTGAATATGCTATCTAGGATGGTCATAACTTTTCTTCCAAGGAGTAAGTGTCTTTTAATTTCACGGCAGCAGTCACCATCTGCAGTGATTTTGGAGCCCCCAAAAATAAAGTCTGACACTGTTTCCACTGTTTCTCCATCTATTTCCCATGAAATGATGGGACTAGATGCCATGATCTTTGTTTGTTTCCTGAATGTTGAGCTTTAAATTTTTCACTCTTTTCAACTTTTTAACTCTCTTCTTTTACTTTCATCAAGAAGCTTTTTTAGTTTCTCTTCACTTTCTGCCATAAGGGTGGTGTCATCTGCATATCTGAGGTTATTGATATTTCTCCCAGCAATCTTGATTCCAGCTTGTGTTTCTTCCAGTCCAGCCTTTCTCATGATGTACTCTGCATATAAGTTAAATAAGCAGGGTGACAATATTCAGCCTTGATGTACTCCTTTTCCTATTTGGAACCAGTCTGTTGTTCCATGTCCAATTCTAACTGTTGCTTCCTGACCTGCATACAGATTTCTCAAGAGTCATGTTAGGTGGTCTGGTGTTCCCATCTCTTTCAGAATTTTCCACAGTTTATTGTGATCCACACAGTCAAAGGCTTTGGCATAGTCAATAAAGCAGAAATGGATGTTTTTCTAGAACTCTCTCGCTTTTTCCATGATCCAGCAGATGTTGGAAATTTGATCTCTGGTTCCTCTGCCTTTTCTAAAGCCAGCTTGAACATCAGGAAGTTCACTGCTTTTTAGTAAGGATAAATTATTTTAACACCAATTATATATATTCCCTAGATGCTCTGCCTCAAA
>SJYC01031948.1:0-11961 GCA_006408675.1 Madoqua kirkii | reverse complement strand
TGCCTTTTCTAAAGCCAGCTTGAACATCAGGAAGTTCACTGCTTTTTAGTAAGGATAAATTATTTTAACACCAATTATATATATTCCCTAGATGCTCTGCCTCAAAAATCTGAATGTTCTTTTTATGGAAGATATGTCTGCTGCTGCTGCTAAGTCACCTCAGTCGTGTCCAACTCTGTGCGACCCCATAGACAGCAGCCCACCAGGCTCCCCCGTCCCTAGGATTCTCTAGGCAAGAACACTAGAGTGGGTTGCCATTTCCTTCTCCAATGCATCAAAGTGCAAAGTGAAAGTGAAGTCGTTCAGTCGTGTCCAACCCTCAGTGACCCCATGGAGTGCAGCCTTCCAGGCTCCTCCGTCCATGGAATTTTCCAGGCAAGAGTACTGGAGTGGGGTGCCATTGCCTTCTCCCAGAGATACGTCTGGTACATCCTATTTTGAGAAAGTTCAAGGAATGTTTGCTGGAAGTCAAGTAAGTGGTACACATCCCAAGAACCAGCCCCCTGCTATGTTATACTTCTGTCCCAGGGGAAGAGCCAGATGCCTACTGTGAGGGCAGGAAGTACGGACACCATCAGAGGTACTGAAACCTTACTGCGACTGGAATCCACAGTCTTTTAACTGACACACACCTGGTGTCAGGAATTAATGAAGACCAGATTCTTGATGTCTAATCGCAGAAAAAACACAGTGAGAGACAAAATGATAGGTAAAAAGTGGATTTATTTAGAGAGAAACACACTCCACAGTGTGACGTGTGGGCCATTTTGGAAGGCAAGAGTGGCCCCGATACATGGTGTGGTTAGTTTTTATGGGCTGGGTAATTTCATAGGCTAGTGAGTGGGACGGTTATGCCAACTGTTTTGGGAAAGGGGTGGGGGTTTCCAGGAACTGGGTCTCTGCCCACTTTTTGCTCTCTGATGGTCGGTGTGGAAACTGCATGGGTGTGTCACTTGTGGGTGCGTCACCTAGCTTGGACCTAGTGAGCTCTAACCAGCTCATCATTTCCTGTGGCCATTCACTCTTGTAACAGCTGTGTCCTGCCCTCTTCCCTGCTGTTTCAGTATCACATCCAAACCGGTAGGATGGTCACGTGAGTGTGAGTGTTCAGTCGCTCAGTCATGTCAGACTCTTGGAGACCCCATGAGCTGTAACCCACCAGGCTCTGCTGTCCATGACATTTTCCAGACACTAATACTGGAGTGGGTTGCCATTTCCTTTTCCAGGGGATCTTCCAAACCCAGGGACTGAACCCGCGTCTCCTGCACTGCAGGCAGATTCTCTACCACTGTGCGACCCGGGAAACCCAGAATGCTCACAGCTAATACTTTGCATAGCTCTTAGTATATGAAAGTATAGTTTAACTCTTAGAATAAAAGCACTTTATACATATTAAATAGTTTAATCCTCATAACAGCCCCCTGAGGTAGGAACTATCTATTTCAATGGAGCAACTGAGCTGCAGAGAGGCGCTGGGACTCTCTTAAGGTGAAATAGTGGCAGAGCCCGTTTGAAGCCAGCTCGAGCCCCTGTGTCCTCAGCCCTCCGCTGATCCTCAGCATCGCAGACAAAGACCAAGAGAGCCGCCGGCCTCCTCTGCTTCCATCCTGCTCTGACCAGCTGTGGGCCTTGGGCATGCCATTTGTCTGTTGATTCCACAAATGCCTGGTGAGCACTGCTGTAAGGATGGTCTCCAAACAGGGCTGCGAGCCTTCTCTCTCTGACTGTGCGTGTTTGTTTTGTTCCTCTTCCCTCTGAATCATAATTAACTCAGTCAATGCTTTGAGCAATGGAAAGCAGCACAGTTAAAGTCATGGGACATCTCAGTCTGGGCCTCAAAGGATCGGAAGCCTCTGTTTTCTTCCTCTTAGAACATTCCTTTTGGAGCCCTGCTGTCCTACTGGGAGGAAGCACAGCAAAGCCCCATGGGAGAAAGCCATGTGAGAGAGCTTCAGTGAAGTGACTAGCCAGCGACCTGTGTCAACTACATGATTCATAGCTATATGAACGAGCCCACTTTTAAAATATTTGTTTTTATTTATTTGGCTGCACTGGGTCTCAGTTCTGGCAGGTGGGATCTTTAGTCATGGTATGCAGGATCTAGTTCCTTGGCCAGGGATTGAACCCAGGCCCCCTGCATTGGGGGTGTGGAGTCTTAGCTGCTGGACCACCAGGGAGCTCCAAACAAGGCCACTTTGGACCTTCCAGTTATCCCATTGTCTCAGTCATTATCATGTGAAACAGAAGAACTAAAAGGTGAGCCCACAGAATCGTGAACAGTAACATAATGTTTAAACTGCTAAGTCTGGAGTGGTTAGTTATGCAGCGACTGGTGATGGAAACAACCTACTATGTGCACACGCTACCTCATCTTTAAAATGTGGACATTGACACTGATCTCACTGATCTTCTAATGAAGTAGAAAATTCCAAGTGTTTTTGTACCAACGCAGGATGAAACTTCAGCCCAACATTTGAAATACGTACTTTTAATTATACCCAAAGAATACTAGAAAACAGATGTGCTGTCTCTTCCCTTTGGTTCTCTTTTATTTGAAACATTGGCTTTCTTTTTCACTAAGAAACTAAACAGTTGTCTGACCCTGAAGGTACAGGACCTGAAGAAAATGCTAGTGAATTCCTAGCCTGATAGAGATGAATTTATCCTTCAACCTGCAAGGTTCTCCATCTCCATTTTCAGCCTCTTACCTCTTACTCATCCCTCCTATCTCAGCCCTGGGGGCCTAATCTTTTGCAGGTTTCTCATAGATGGCCCATTAAGCACTTCTTGGCACCACACAGCCTTCCTTCATAGCACGTAGCACGGTTTATAGTCATTTATATTTGTGGGATTAGTGGGTGAGTGTCTGTCTTCATTATTTTATGACATTAGAACCAAACCTCCTTCTTTCTCCTGGTACACAGAACTCAAAAAGAAAATTGAATGAATGAATAAATGAATCAGAAAAGGGGCCAACAGAACAAAACTGCCAAGTCAACACTTGTGACTCTACAAATACGATTGAAACCTGCATGGTCTGCCAACTGCTAAGTTCCCCAGAAGCCCACGACAGTGCTCCGCGGGTCAAGCAAAGCTGTTTAGTACTTACTGCCAAGGGAGAACACCACCTTGACCATGTCTTAGTGGGAACTTAAAAGAGACCAGTCAAAGGCAGATACGGATAGAGGCTTAGATATGTATGTTGAGTGGTTTAAAGCAGGCTTTGATTTTGATTTAATTAAAAAAATTTTTATTTTGTATTGGGGTATAGCTGGTTAATAATGCTGTGATAATTTCAGGTGAACAGTGAAGGGTTTCAGCCATATGTATAGATGTATCCATTCTCTCCCAAACTCTCCTCCATCTAGGCTGCCACATAATACTGAGCAGAGTTCCTTGTGCTATACAGTAGGTCCTTGCTGGTTGTCCATTTTAAACATAGCAGTGTGTATTTGTCCTTCCCAAGCTCCCTAATGACCCTTTTCCCCATTCTTCTCCTATTTTAAAGATAAGGTGTCATATGCACATAGTAGGTTTTTTCAGTTATCAATTGCTGTATAATAACCACCCCAAACCTTTTAATACGTACTTTTAGTAACACACCTTTGTCTGACTTACTTCACTCAGTTTCATGATCTCTAGGTCCATCCATATTTTTCCAAATGGCAGTATTTCATTTTTTAATGGCTGAGTAATATTCCATTGTGTATGTGCACCGCCTCTTTAGCCGGTGCTCTGTTGATGGACTTTTAGGTGGCTCCCATGTCTTGGTTACTGTAAACAGTGCTTCAGCAAACACTAGGGTGCATGTATTCTTTCAGATCATGTTTTTCTCTGGATATATGCCCAGAGTGGGACTGTAGGGTCCCACGGTAGTTCTTTAAAGAACCTCCATACTCTCTCCAGACGGTCTGCACCGATTTACATTCCTACCAACAGTATAAGAGCGTTCCCTCCCCTCCACACACTCTCTACTGTTTATTGTTTGTGGATTTTTTATGACAGCCATTCTGACTGGTGTGCGGTGATACTTCATGGTACTTCTGACTTGCATTTCTCTGATAATTGTCGATGTTGAACACCTTTTCCTGTGCCTCTTGGCCATATCTACATCTTCTTTGGAGAAATGTCTATTTAGATTTCCTGCCCATTTGTTGATTGGGTTGTTTGTTTTGATGCTTGAATTGTTTGTAAATTTTGGAGACGAATCCCTTGTCAGTCACATTACTTGCAAATATTGTCTCCCACCCTGTGGTTGTCTTTTCAACTTGTTTGTTGTTTCCTTTGCTGGGCAAAAGCTGTTGTGTTTAAGTAGGTCACATTTTATTTTTGTTTTTAGTTCCATTATTTTGGAAGATGGATTGAAAAAGATATTGTTGGGATATATTTCAAAGTGTTCTGCCTGTTTTCTTCTAGGAGCTTTATAGTGTCTGGTCTCACATTTCGGTCTCTAATCCATTTTGAGCTTATTTTTGTGGCTGGTGTTAAATAATGGTCTATTTCTTTCTTTCTTTCTTTTTTTTTTTAACGTGTGGCTGTACAGTTTTCCCAGCACCATTTATTGCTTTTTTAAAAAATTTATTTTAGTTGAAGGCTAATTACTTTACAATATTGTAATGGTTTTTGCCATACATTGATATGAATCTGCCACATGTACACATGTTTCCCATCCTGAAGCCTCTCCCACTTCCCTCCCATTCCATCCCTCAGGGTCATCCCAGTGCGCCTATCCTGAGCACCCTGTCTCATGCATCAAACCTGGACTGGCAATCTGTTTCACATATGATAATATATATGTTTCAATGCTAATCTCTCAAATTATCCTACCCCTGCCTTCTCCCATAAAGTCCAAAAGACTGTTCTATACATCTGTGTTTCTTTTGCTGTCTTGTATACAGGGTTATCATTACCATCTTTCTAAATTCCATATATATGCGTTAGTATACTGTATTGGTGTTTTTCTTTCTGACTTACTTCACTCTGTATAATCGGCTCCAGTTTCATCCACCTCATTAGAACGGATTCAAATGTATTCTTTTTGATGGCTGAGTAATACTCCATTGTGTATATGTACCACAGCTTTCTTATCCATTCATCTGGCTGCTTCCATGTCCTGGCTATTATAAACAGCCCAGAACCATTTGTTGAAGAGACTGTCTTTTCAATATTGTGTAGTCTTGCCTCCTTTGTTATAGGTTAATTGACCATTGGTGCATAGGTTTATTTCTGGGTATTTAATACTGTTCCATTGATCTCCATTTCTATTTTTGTGTAAGGAAGGCTTTTAAATGTGGGGATTCCAAGTGGAAAAAGTTTTGAGACTGATGGACAGTAAGGATTCTGGTGCAAGAGATGTCTTGTCTCTCCTAGGGAACAATCCGTTGACCTGAGAAATGGGCTGGTTGAGTAGTCCATTGTTTAAAAAGAAATAGATTTCCAGGAAGCTCCTGGAGCAAACACTAGGATATATTCTGGGAAAAAATATTCTGGAATGAATAATAAGGTCATGTTGATGGAGGCTTATTTCTGATGGTTAGGTTATAAGGCTGCTGGCAGCTCCTCAGTCCCCAACCCCAAACCCATAGTGCTCAGTCTGAGCATAGAAGGCAGATGGTTTCTCTGACCTTTATGTGCTGAGTGTAGAGATGGTTTGCTATGCAATTGCTCACACTCTTGATTGTTAAATCTGGCAAAAGCTGTGGTATCTTGGAATACTAACTGCTGCTTTCCCCTCTCTTGAATTTAACTCATAAAAACATATTATTTTTATTGGAGGATAAAAAGCTTATTATTTAATATTATGACATCTCAGGAATTCACTGGCAGTCCTGATTCAGTCCCTGGTTGGGCACTAAGATCCCACAGGCCTCACGACAAACAAACAAACAAACATCTGAACAGCAAGCCCTGATGTTGAGATTTAGATTTGTGATGCTTCTCTCCTTTTGCTCTTTCTCTGACTTTACTTTTTTGATTTGTGCTTGCTTTACGAGATGAAACTGTCAAAAATCTAGGGAGAAGGACTTCCCTAGTGGTGTGTGGATAGAAACCCGCCTGTCAATGCAGGGACATGGGCTCTACGCCTGGTCTGGGAAGATCCCACATGTGGTGGACCAACTAAGCCTAAAAGCCGTAACTACAGAAACCTGAGGGCCTAGCATCCATGCTCCATGAAAAGAGAAGCCACTGCAACAAAAAGCCCACCCGCTGTGACCAGAGGGAGCCCATGCGCAGCAGGGAAGATCCAGCATAGCCAAAATAATAACAATGAAGTAAAAATGAAATCCAGTGGGAATGAAGAGTGAGAGGGAGAAGCAACAGCATGTTAGTGTATTGATAACAGTGGATGATTCTAAGGAAGTCTTAGGATTTAGGGCAGAGGTGCTAGTGGTAAAGAACCCACCTGCCAAGGCAAGAGACGTAAGAGATGCGGATTCAATCCCTGGTTGGGGAAGATCCCCTGGAGGAAGGCATGGCAACCTACTCCAGTTTCTTACCTGCAGAATCCTTTGGACAGAGGAGCCTGGTGGTTATAGTCCAGGGGGTTGCTAAGAGCAGGACACACCTGAGGTGACTTAACAGCACAGCATGAGCAAGTTTGCATATGGTATCAGCATGGCGACTTTGCTGCCAATGTGAGGAACTGTGAGGTCTCCAGAGGACTCTGTGGGAATGGGAGACCTCCTTGGCCAAGATAAACAGGACTGGGAGGTTAGGAGGAAGGACAGGGGAAAGAGTTATACAGAGGCCGTTAAGTATGGTGAAGTTAAGTTGTCATTTCCCTACCAACCAGATCCCTAGTTACATCATGAACTATTCACTTGGTGGAAATGGAAGACAGAGCCAGTCCATAAAGCATTCCAAAGGCTCCATCAGCATCATGTTACATAGACCTTGTGGCCAAGGCTTGACACACCAGTGTTGGAGGAAGCAAGCTGAGGCTTGTGCAACTCCTCAGCCACATGTATGGCAGGTAAGGATGTAGGAAACTTTCTGGCTGTGGAAAGTAAACATCTCACCTCCAAAAGGGTACAGTCTTGCAAACATCATGAAACAAAGACTCAGTGTTGTGAGCTGAGCCAAGAATTCCCAAAAGGGAGGGTGGAGCTTGGGCATGTCTTTCCTCCTCTTCCCTTGTGTAATATCGTCACATCATTTGGGGGTGGTGTGTACAGAAGGGAGCCTTTAGAAATTTGCTTGTGCTACAATTTTTGGTTCCCTTCAGCAACTAAATCTTTGCTCTCTGATCTGTAGCCCAGCAATGGTAATTCCCCTCTCCCTTTTTAAAAGTTATTCTTTTCCATAAAATATATGGATATAATTTTAAAATTAAGTAAAATACTCTCAAGTAGCAGGGTCCTTACTCCTTTATACCCCCAAGTCCTGCTGCCCAGGGCCCACTTTAATTTCTTTCAACTGTTTCTTCTGCTCTTTATCTCTATTTGCTTATACTCTTTCTGGATTTATTCATTTTTGATCTTGTGTGTTAACTCCTGCTGTATTATAAAGATACAATACCTTTATACCTCCCCTCCCCTTTCCTTTCTCTCTGTTCTCATAATTAAACACCATCATTTTTGGCTAAATCAATTATCACTGTTTATATGGTTATGATTATAAATATGGTTTACTTCAGCAGTATGGTTCAGGTTTTTCCATCAGATTTGTTAATATCCATTGACGGTTTTTTTTTCCCAAAAGCTCAAACATGGCTAGATAATAAACTAGATAATTTCACTAGTCTCCTTTTTTCCCCCTGCCCTGAAGATTCCCTACCAGACCCCTCTGTTCTTCTGTTTTTTATTTACAAATTTGATTTATTTATTTTTGGCTGCACTGGGTGTGTGTTGCTGTGTGTTGGCTTTCTTCAGTTGTGGTGAGGGGGCTACTCACTAGTTACAATGCTCCTTCTTCTCATTGCTCGTCCTGTTGCAGAGCCTGGGCTCTAGATCATGAGCTCAGTAATCAGGTACATGGGCGTAGTTGCTCCACAGCATGTGAGATCTTCCTGGACCAGAGGTCGAACCCGTGTCCCTTGCATTGGCAGGTGAATTCTTAACCACTAGGCCACCAGGGAAGACCTCTGCACACCTGTTTTGGTAC
This sequence comes from Madoqua kirkii, assembly GCA_006408675.1. Lineage (NCBI taxonomy): Eukaryota > Metazoa > Chordata > Mammalia > Artiodactyla > Bovidae > Madoqua > Madoqua kirkii. Next base: position 3,858 of record SJYC01031948.1, on the reverse strand, counting down.
AGTCTGTGGGCCACTGCACAGCTGTCATCCTGGACTTTTTCTCTGCCATCACCCTGTGACCTCCCTTTCTGGACGCCCCATTTCTGAATTCCCACATCTCCCACCTGATTAGATTATTCCCTCCTGCTGTAGTATTGCCTTCTCCAGTGGTTTCCTAAGAACGGGCACAGAGAGCAATTATTTTTTAGTTCTGGGCTGTGTCTGAAATATCTTTATTCTCCTCCTACAATTATTTATAATTTGGCTGTGTATAGATTCCTGGTTGAAACTCTACTCCTTCACTACTTCTAGCATACATGTTGCTGTGATTAATCCAAAGCAAATTTCACTTCTAATCCTTTGTAATTGACATTTGCCCCACCTGCCCTGGGATAGATTTTAGTCTCTTCCCTTTATTTCCATGAACCTCAGAGTACTGGTCGCTCAGTGTCCTCTTTCAATTTCAAGGCATGTTCTTCAAATGGAATTTTTCTTTTAGTATTTTTTTGATAATTTCTTTCCCTCTTTTCTCTAGATCTCTGGAATAGCCATTTTCCGACCTTGGATCTCCTAGACTGATTCCCAGGGCTCTTATTATTTAAGAAAAATCTTTCTCTATCTGTTCTACTTCTTGAAAGGTTTGATCTACTTTATTTTCTAAATCTTCCACTGATTAAATTTTTTTTGACCATTTTATTTTAAATGTATGTGTTGTGCCTTATAGTACATTCTCAATGAGTATATATGCAATTAATTTTTTATTTTTCATCATTCTAGATATTCCTGATTTGTGTTTGTGTGAGTTAGATGAGGTTTGGAACACAACATAGCAATTCCAGTTTTCTGTGACTGTGCTGCTCAACACAGTAGCTGCTTAGCTATATTTGACTATTCAAAGTTAAAATAATTTTTAAAAAATTCAGTGTCACACACTGGCCACATTTCAAGTGCATCCTAGTCACATGTAACTAATGGCTACAGCACTGAATATCACAGAAAGCATTCTAATTACCAAACATTCTCTTAGATAGAACTGTTCTATGATTAATCAGTCCATTCTTTTTTATTGTGATGTAATGGACACATAACATTATATTAGTTTCAGGCATATAACATAATTTGTACAAGTCCAAATCCAAAAATGCTATAAAATTGATATTTGTGTATATATATAGTTCTGAGCTTTAGTACAAGTACAGATAAAAGTAACTAGTACCACACATATGCACTACTAATAGTACTAACTATATATAACTAAAAGATAACTAATAAGGACCTACTATATAGCACTGGGAACTCTACTTAATACTCTGTAACGGCCTATATGGGAAAAGAATCTAAAAAAGAGTGGATATATGTACACATGACTGATTCACTTTGCCATACACCTGAGACTAGCTCAACATTGTAGACCAACTATACTCCAATAAAAATTAATTTAAAGAAGTAACCGTTACCACAATCATAGAACAGAACAATTCTATACTCTCCAAATTCTCTCACGGTATTCTTTTAGAGGCAAACCGTCTCACCAACCCCCAACAACCACTAATCTATTGTCTGTCCCTCTTGTTTTACCTTTCCCAGAATGTAGTCTAGAACTAAAAAGCCTCTTGATGAAAGTGAAAGAGGAGAGTGAAAAAGTTGGCCTAGAGTTCAACATTCAGAAAACGAAGATCATGGCATCCGATCCCATCACTTCATGGGAAATAGATGGGAAAACAGTGGAAACAGTGTCAGACTTTATTTTGGGGGGCTCCAAAATCACTGCAGATGGTGACTGCAGCCATGACATTAGAAGACGCTTACTCCTTGGAACAAAAGTTATGACCAACCTAGATAGTATATTCAAAAGCAGAGACGTTACTTTGCTAACTAAGGTGCGTCTAGTCAAGGCTATGGGTTTTCCAGTAGTCATGTATGGATGTGAGAGTTGGACTGTGAAGAAGGCTGAGCACCGAAGAATTGATGCTTTTGAACTGTGATGCTGGAGAAGACTCTTGAGAGCCCCTTGGACTGCAAGGAGTTCCACCCAGTTCATTCTGAAGGAGATCAGCCCTGGGATTTCTTTGAAAGGAATGATGCTAAAGCTGAAACTCCAGTACTTTGGCCACCTCATGAGAAGAGTTGACTCATTGGAAAAGACTTTGATGCTGGGAGGGATTGGGGGCAGGAGGAGAAGGGGACGACTGAGGATGAGATGGCTGGATGGCATCACTGACTGGATAGGCATGAATCTGAGTGAACTCCGGGAGCTGGTGATGGACAGGGAGGCCTAGCATGCTGCTAGGGCTTGCAAAGAATCGGACACGACTGAGTGACTGAACTGAACTGAACTGAACTGAACTGAGGCATCATATAATATGTAACCTTTTGAGACTGTCTTCTTTTGTACAGCTTAGTGCCTTTAAGGTTCGTCTAATTTGTTACACGTACCTTCTTCAATGCTGAATATTGGATTGGCGGAAAAGTTCCTTTGGGTTTTTTCTGTAACATCAGCCAACCAGTTGTGTTTCATTACATGGTTGTACCACAGTTTGTTGGATGGTTCACAGATGTCCACAGAAGAGCATCTTGGTTATTTCCAGTTTTGGGAGTTGATGAATAAATCTGTTAAAATACTTGTGATCAGGTTTCTGTGTGAATATGTTTTTATTTCTCTAAAGTAAATATCCAGGAGTAGGTCTGCTGTGTCATGTATTAAGCACATGTTTAATTTCATGAGAAACTTCCAAACAGTTTCTCAGAGTGGCTATACTATTTTGCATTTCCAACAGCACTGTGTCCAGGGACCCTATATCTTTTTCAACCCTGAGTATTGTCTGTCTCTCTCTCTCTTTTTTTTTTTGCCATTCTATGGCATAGTAATATCTTACTGTGGTTTTAATTTACAAATCCTTATGGCCAATTATATTTTGCTTCTTTTCATGTGCTTACTTACTATCTTTATATCTTTTTTTTTTGAGAGAGTCAAATTGTTTGCCCGTTTTGAAATTAGATTGTTTCTTTTCTTGTCAAGTTTTGAGAATTATTTATGTATTCTAAGTTCTTTGTAAGATATGCAAATATTTCTTCCAATCTGTAGCTTGCTTTTCCTTCTCATAATAGCATCATTGGTAGACAAAAGTTTTAAATGTTGATGGTTCTAATTACTGTTGCTTTATAATAAATATTAAAATTAGATAGTATGATTTCCCCAATTTTATCATCCTTTTTCAAAACTGCATTGACTGTTCTAATTGCTTTCCCATATAAATTTTAGAACCAGTGTTACTATAACTACAAAAAAAATTCATAATGGGATTGAGATTGGAATTTAGTCAAATCCTTAGATCATTTTTGGAAGAAATTAACATCTTAACTTGAGTCTTTCAACCCACGAATATGGTATGTCTCTCCATTTACTTAGCGCTTTCTTGATTTCTTGCATTAATGTTTTATGATTTTTATCATACAGATTATGCACTTTTCTTATATTTCCACATAATTATGGCTCCCTAGGTGGCTCAGCAGTAATGAATCTGCAGTGCAGGAGATGCAGTAGACACGAGTTTAATCCCTGGGTCAGGAAGATCCCCTAGAGGAAGAAATGGCAACCCACTCCAGTATTCTTGCCTGGATAATCCCATGGACAGAGGGGTCTGGCAGGCTACAGTCCAGGGAATCACAAAAGAGTCAAACATGACTTAGTGACTATGACACCGTACATATCTACATAATTATGTCGTTTTGGAGCTATTGTAAGTTGTATTTAAATTTTTTTAAATTTCTATTTCTTTATTACTAGTATAGAAATACAACTGATTTTTTAAAAATATGAGCTTGTATCCTGTGACCCTGATAAAGTCATCTATTAGTTCTTGGAGTTTTTTTTTTTTT
>SJYC01031947.1:0-36699 GCA_006408675.1 Madoqua kirkii | reverse complement strand
TGTTTCCCCATCTATTTCCCATGAAGTGATGGGACCAGATGCCATGATCTTCGTTTTCTGAATGTTGAGCTTAAGCCATCTTTTTTACTCTCCACTTTCACCTTCATCAAGAGGCTTTTTAGTTCTTCTTCACTTTCTGCCATAAGGGTGGTGTCATCTGCATATCTGAGGTTATTGATATTTCTCCCAGCAATCATGATTCCAGCTTGTGCTTCTTCCAGTCCAGTGTTTCTCATGATGTACTCTGCAAAGAAGTTAAATAAGCAGGGTAACAATATACAGCCTTGACGTACTCCTTCTCCTATCTGGAACCAGTCTGTTGTTCCATGTCCAGTTCTAACTGTTGCTTCCTGACCTACATACATATTTATCAAGAGGCAGATCAGGTGGTCTGGTGTGCCCATCTCTTTCAGAATTTTCCACAGTTTATTGTGATCCACACAGTCAAAGGCTTTGGCATAGTCAATAAAGCAGAAATAGATGTTTTTCTGGAACTCTCTTGCTTTTTTGATGATCCAGCAGATGCTGGCAATTTGATCTCTGGTTACCATAAGACATTTGGGTATTCTCAAACCCTAATGGCAGAAAGTGAAAAGGAACTCTTGATGAAGGAGAAAGAGAAGAGTGAAAAAGCTGGCTTAAAACTCAACATTTAAAAAATGAAGATCATGCCATCTGGTCCCATCACTTCATGGCAAATAGATGGGGAAAAAATGTAATAGAGACAGACTTCATTTTCTTGGGCTCCAAAATCACTGCAGATGGTGAGTGCAGTCATGAAATTAAAAGATACTTGCTCCTTGGAAGGAAAGCTATGACAAACCTAGACAGCATATTAGAAAGCAGAGACATTACTTTGCTGACAAAGGTCCATCTAGTCAAAGCTATGGTTTTTCCAGTAGTCATGTATGGATGTGAGAGGTGGACTATAAAGAAGGCTGAAGGCTGAAGAATTGATGCTTTTGAACTGTGGTGTTGGAGAAGACTTTTGAGAGTTCCTTGGACTGCAAGGAGATCCAACCAGTCAATCTTGAAGGAAATCAGTCCTGCATATTCATTGGAAGGACTGATGCAGAAGCTTCAACACTTTGGTCACCTGGTGTGAAGAGCTGACTCCTTAGAAATGACCCTGATGCTGGGAAAGATTGAAGGTGGGAGGAGAAGGGAATGACAGAGGATTAAATGGTTGGATGACATCACTGACTCAATGGATATGAGTTTGAGCAAGCTCTGGGTGATGGTGAAGGACAGTGAGGCCGCCTGGTGTGCTGTAGTCCATGGGGTCACAAAGAGGTGGATATGACTGAGCAACTAAACAACAAGAACAGCAAGGATGTTGAAACAGGTCCAATCAATCCCCTGATCCACAATAACCTAGTATCTCTACCAACCTAGGTGTTCAGAAAACAAAGTGGTACAAAATATAGATATCCCTGCACCAAGAACTTCATAGACTTAGCTACCCTTTTTCAGAAGTCATATTGTTCCTCCCATCATTCATCCATTCCATAAATCCTAATTGTGATACAGACATTTTGTGTAACTTTTATTTATTTTTTATTACTACTGAAGCAACAAAGAGATATTACAGAAAAATGAGGGGACACAGAAAATAGTAGACAATTTGTTGTCAGATTTTCTATGTGTCCTGTTTTTTGGAGGGGGTATTTTTTATTAATTTTTATTATAGTATAATTGATTTAGAATGTTGTATTCGTTTCTGCTGTACAGCAAAGTGAATCAGTTATATATATACGTATGTCCACTCTTTTTAGATTCTTTTCTCATGTAGGTTATCACTGAGTATTGAGTAGAGTTCTCTGTGCTATACAATAGGTTCTTGTTAGTTACCTGTTTTGTATATAGTAGTATGTATATGTTAATATCAATCTCCCAATTTATCTGCTCCCCCCCTCCCCCTGCCAATGCTGCTGCTAAGTCGCTTCAGTCGTGTCCACCTCTGTGCGACACTGTGGACTGCAGCCAACCAGGCTCCTCTGTCCATGGGATTTTCCAGGCAAGAGTACTGGAGTGGGTTGCCATTGCCTTTTCCTGTAACTGCATAGTGATATGTATCCTTAAAACCAGGGTTTCCCACCTTTTGCACTACAGACATGTGGAGGGGATGATTCTTTGCTGTGTGAGGATGCCCTGAGTCTGGGGTGCTGTTAACAGCATCTCTGGCCCTCGACCCCACTGCTGGGATGCCAGGAGTGATCCCCTTAATACTCTCCACTCCTGATGGAACACAAAATGATTCTAACTTCCTGAAGGCATTCCAAGTTTCAAGGTGGGGATTGTTGACTGAATTTTACCATTCATTCTTTCCCCTCTGGGAGTCTAGTTGACACTAATAAACACAGGGAATTGAGCCAAAATGGAATCAAAGTCATCAGCTTTATTAACTGCTCAAGTTGAGAGGCATCCAGACCCCACATGAGCCTGCACTAGTTTCACTCATCCAAATCAACCTGAGATGCTGGGACTGGAAGAAGGAGCCTGACTTGGCCTCTGAGGCAGGAAGGAGCAGGTCCGAGAGGCTAAGAAAGGGGGAGGCTCTGTGTCAGAGTTTTGAAGCAGAATGGCCCCATCACCTTCTGTGCCACTGGCTTCTGTGACATAAGCTAGTCTCTCCAGGGTGGAGGGTTGGTGCCAAGGCTGAGTGTGGCCTCTTCAGAGCTGTTGAGAAAGCCACAGAGTTGGAGGGCCCTCCTGTTTTATGAGTCAAGGCAGGAATGTTGGGGGCAGGTAGAGAAGGGCTCTGATACATAGAGTTTTCTTTCTGTGAAGATAGAGATACACCTACAGAATGTTTTTAGTCAATTCACTTTTCACTGTTGACTTTTGTTATTTTTTACATCCTCTATTATGAACATACTTGAGCATCTAAGAGGTTAAGGCTGCACAATAATTATTAGATTAGAAGCATAAGCCTCGGTTCAAATGGTATGTATTGCAATGCTCTCCTAGAAGGGAACCCCAAATTGTATATCTCTTAAGGAACTAAGATAGCTGGGCATAAATGAAGAAAGAGCAGCTTAACGGATGACTGCATATTTTTCTAGCTTCTCTGATGTTCATATGACTGCTGAAGTCTGGGACCCCCAGTTTCAAAGGCTTGAGACCCAGAAGTAGGTTTTGCTTCCCCCACCTCCCGGTCAGCCATCAGCTCTGGCACCCCTGGGAAGACTCTCCCTGCCCATCCCCAACTGCACTTAACTCCTGGCACACTATGTGCCTCGTTGCTGGGATGGCGCTATGCACAGAACTCTGTTGTCTTTGGGGTTTGGCATCCCTGATGAGGTTAGGTGTATTTTCATTGACTGTGATCTCAACTGGAGAAGACTATTGTGTATTATGTGCATGTGTGCATGCTAAATTGCTCAGTTGTGTCAACTCTTTGTGACTTCATAGACTGTAGCCCACCAGGCTCCTGTGTCCATGGTGTTGCTATTTCTCCATACTGGAGTGGGTTGCCATTTCTTCCTACAGGGCATCTTCCTGACCCAGGGATTGAACCCATGTCTGCTGCACCACTGGCAGATGGATCCTTTACCACTGAGCTACCTGGGAAGCCCATTGTGTACTATAAATATTCATAAATTTCTGTATACTATGATGTTTCCCCATCTTAGAAAAATCTTTTGACTGCCCCTCTCTGGGCTAGCCAGTTATTAGAAGTAGCAAAAGAATGAGCCAGGAATGTGTCCATGACATGTAAACTAATCAATCCAGAGCTATATCTGGCCCATGCACCCTAGAAGGGTACCTGAATCAGGTAGGTAGGGCTAGGGCTAGGGCTTGGTGCCAGGCAATGAAAAATCCAAAGCCCACTGAAAATACTTAGATGAGCCAGTCCTAAACAGTTGACCCTGCCTTGCCTTGCCTTTCCAGTGGAATCCCAATAAAGGCCACGACCTGAACATCCCCCTCATTCTGAAGGTCTCCTGCCTCCTGACCACCTTGGTATCTTTCCCACGTGGCCCTGTGTAGACACCATGCTTCCTCTCTCCAGGACCCATAAGTATAGTAAACATTGCTTTTCCTGAGCCTCACCTCTATCTTCCCAACCAGTAATGCTGAAGAAGCTGAAGCTGAATGGCTCTATGAAGACCTAAAGACCTTCTAGAACTAACACCCCCAAAGATGTCCTTTTCATTATAGGGAACTAGAATGCAAAAGAAATGGCAACCCACTCCAGTATTCTTGCCTAGAGAATCCATGAACAGAGGAGCCTGGTGGGCTGCTGTCCATAAGGTCGCATAGAGTCAGGCACGACTGAAGTGACTTAGCAGCAGCAGCAGAATGCAAAAGTAGGAAATCAAGAGATACCTGGAGTAACAGGCAAATTTGGCCTTGGAGTACAAAATTAAGCAGGGCAGAGGCTAAGAGAGTTTTGCCAAGAGACTGCACCGGTCATAGCAAACAACCTCTTCCAACAACATATGAGAAGATTATACACATGGACATCACCAGATGGTCAATACTGAAACCAGCTTGATTATATTCTTTGCAGCCAAAGATGGACAAGCTCTATACCGTCAGCAAAAATAAGACTGGGAGCTGACTGGGGCTCATATCATGAACTCCTTATTGCAAAATTCAGACTTACATTGAAGAAAGTAGGGAAAACCACCAGGCCATTCAGGTATGACCTAAATCAAATCCCTTACAATTATACAGTGGCAGTGACAAATAGATTCAAAGGATTAGATCTGCTAGAGTGCCTGAAGAACTATGGATGGAGGTTTTTGACATTGCACAGGAGGCAGTGATCAGGACCATCCAAGAAAAAGAAATGCAAAAAGGCAAACTGACTGTCTGAGGTGGCCTTACAAATAGCTGAGAAAAGAAGAGAAGTGAAAGGCAAAGGAGAAAAGGAAAGATATACCAATTTGAATGCAGAGTTCCATAGAACAGCAAAGAGAGATAAGAAAGCTTTTCTCAGTGATCAATGCAAAGAAATAGAGGAAAACAATGGAATGGAAAAGACTAGAGAGCTCTTCAAGAAAATTAGAGATACCAAGGGAACATTTCATGCAAAGATGGGCACAATAAAGGACATAACTGGTGTGGACCTAACAGAAGCAGAAGATATTAAGAAGAGGTGGCAAGAATACACAGAAGAACCATACAAAAAAGATCTTCATGACCCAGATAACCATGATGGTGTGATCACTCATCTAGGGCCAGACATCCTGGAATGTGAAGTAAAGTGGGCCTTAGGAAGCATCACTATGAACAAAATTAGTGGAGATGATGGAATTCCAGTAGAGCTATTTCAAATCCTAAAAAAAATGATGGTGTTAAAATGTTCTCAATATACCAGCAAATTTGAAAACCTCAGCCGTGGCCACAGGACTGGAAAAGGTCAGTTTTCATTCCAATCCCAAAGAAAGGCAATGCCTAACAAACTTCAAACTACCTCACAATTGCACTCGTCTCACACACTAGCAAAGTAATGCTCAAAATTCTCCTAGCCAGACTTCAACAGTACGTGAACCTTGAACTTTCAGATGTTCAAGCTGGATTTAGAAAAGGCAGAGGAATCAGAGATCAAATTGCCAATATCCACTATTGAAAAAGCAAGAGAGTTCCAGAAAAATATCTAGTTCTGCTTTACTGACTTACCAAAGCCTTTGACTGTGTGTATCACAATAAACTGTGGAAAATTCTTCAAGAGATGGAAATACCAGACCACCTGACCTCTCTCCTGAGAAATCTGTATGAAGGTCAAGAAGAAACGAAACTGGACATGGAACAGCAGACTGGTTCCAAATCAAGAAATGTATGTTAAGGCTGTATATTTTCACCCTGCTTATTTAACTTGTATGCAGAGTACATCATGCTAAATGCTGGACTGGATAAAGAACAAGCTGGAATCAATATTGCTGGGAGAAATATCAACAACCTCAGATATGTAGATGACACCGCCCTTATAGCAGAAAGTGAAGAAGAACTGAAGAGCCTCTTGATGGAAGTGAAAGAGGAGAGTGAAAAATTGGCTTAAAACTCAACACTCAGAAAACTAAGATCATGCTGTCTGGTCCCATTACTTCATGGCAAATAGATGGGGAAAAAAGGGAAACCGTGACAGACTTTATTTTTGGGGGTTCCAAAATCACTGCAGATGGTGAGTGCAGCCATGAAATTAAAAGATACTTGCTCCTTGGAAGAAAAGCTATGACCAACCTAGATAGCATATTAAAAAGCAAAGATATTACTTTGTCAACAAAGGTCCATCTAGTCAAAGCTATGGTTTTTCCAGTAGTCATGTATGGATGTGAGAGTTGCACTATAAAGAAAGCTGAGCGCAGAAGAATTAATCCTTTTGAACTATGGTGTTGGAGAAAACTCTTGAGAGTCCCTTAGACTGCAAGATCAAACCAGTTGATCCTGAAGAAAATCAGTCCTGCATATTCATTGGAAGGACTAATGCTGAAGCTGAAGGACTAATGTTGGTCATCTGATGCAAAGAATTGACTCATTGGGAAAGATTGGTGGGAAAAGATTGAAGGCAGGAGGAAAAGGGGATGACAGAGGACTAGACAGTTGGATGGCATTACTGACTCAATGGACATGAGTTTGAGTAAGCTCCAGGAGTTGGTGATGGACAGGGAAGCCTGACATGCTGCAGTCCACAGGGTTGCAAAGAGTCACACATGACTAGCCACTGAATTGACTGAACTGAGCCTCCCCTCTGTCTCCTCTTGGGGCTGTACCTCTGGCCATCTCATAAAAGAATATAGGACACAATGTTGTTCAGTCACTCAGTCATGACTGTCTTTTTGCGACCCCATGGATGCAGTACACCAGGCTTCCCTGTCCTTCACCATCTCCCAGAGCTTGCTCAAACTCATGTCCATTGAGTCAGTGATGCCATGCAACCATCTCATCCTCTGTACCACACAGTGGTGCAGGGAAAATCTTCATGAAGTGGATTGCCATGGCTTCTAGTCTTGAATTGTGGGGATTAGACGTCAATCTTCCAAGAATCCAGGCACTGCCATTTTTATTTTCATGTTTCTGTCCTGAGAGCTCCATCGGGAAGAGCTGGGGGAGGGGGTGCACCCACACAATTCCTTCTGCTCCCAAAACTCCTAGAAAATGAGCCTTTAGCCAGGGTGGATTTTATACACTAGTGCCACTTCAATACTGTCTAGAAATCAAAAGTTCACTTTGTTCCAGGAGGCTTAGTGTCTTTTTTCATCATCTCTCTCTCTTCCCCAACTTCTACATGACCCCCCAAAGTGCCATCTTAAGTTGTGAAGCAGGAGACAACCAGACTGCCAAGTGTAATATTTGTCTTTGGAAGCGTGGCCTCTGTGGAACAGCAGGAGCCCTTGAGGTGCCTCCAAGGTTTCTCTTAGCCAGCGTGTTGGCCAAACAGTCCCACTCTTCATTCGTTTTTTTCAGGCTTGGGAGGGAGCTGTTTTCCTGGGAGGAGACTGTCTAGGCACCGGGGAGGCTGTGGCCGTGGCGGGGGTCCGTGCCCAGGGTCCCGCTCACACCAGGGCTCCCCCTGCCAGTCTACCTCTGGCAGAGTCAGGGAAACCCGCTGGGTTTATGGAAACAGTGGAACGGACGAGGCTGGCGCACTAACAAAAGCTCAGTGTTCCACCCAGTCTGAAGCTGCGCCAGGATCCGTCCTCCAGAGACACTGACGGCTCTGTTCTGGGCAGGGCCAGCCTTGCGTCACCCACTGGGAGAAGGCGCGAGCTCGACCTCCGGGACAGCCGCGGTGCCACCCGGGAGCCTGCCGGACCCTGACCCGGATAGGCTGGCCGTTCACTTCCGGGAGGCCATTCGGCTTTCTCCTGGCGCCCTGTGGAGGCCCGGGCGCCTCAGCTTCCCACAGGGAAGGTGGAGGACGCGGTCAGCACCAGGACGCCGCCTTGTGAGCGGCTCCTGACCCCACCCTGCCGTGGGTGGACTCCTGGGCCCAGAGGCCTCCGAGATCACAAAGGGCAAAGGAGGGGAGAAAAAGTGAGCCGACGGAATTTCCTTCATTCTGACTACTGCTATTAAAAAAAAAAAAAGACAAACTCAGAAATGAACTTATTTACAAAACAGACACATGGAGGTAGAAAACAAACTCATGGTTTCCAAAGGGGAGAGGGAGTGGGGAAGGGGCAAATTAGGAATTTGGGATTAGCAGATACAAATTACTCCAGATAAAATAGATGAACAACAAGGACCTATTGTATAGCACAGGGAACTATGCTTGATATCCTGCAATAAACCAGAATGGAAAAGAATATGGAAAAGAAAAATAAACCTATCTGTGAATAAGGACAAAACAGAAATAAAAGCAAAATTTTAAATGCAGTGTCTCTGTTTTCTATAATGTGGTTATATTGTCTTTATAATTTAAAAAAGGATTCAAAAATCTTCATCATGTTTTCTTTCTTAAAAGCTTTTTGTTGTTGTTGAAACCTAGTTGATTTACAATGTTGTGTTAATTTCACCAGGTTTTCAAAGGTAGAATCAGGGCAGGTTCCAGGCGCCAGCCCCGGGAATGTGTGAAGGTGCCCCGTGGACTGGGAGTGGATGCAGGCAGTGTGACCGGACGTGCTTACCTGTGAGAGGCCTAATCTCCTTACATGGACTGAGTGTAGTAGAATCTTGACTGCAGGGCCTCCGCTGTGAAAGAAAGCAAAGAAATCTTGGAGGCTCTGGGGCTATTTCCTGGGCCTGTCGTGGCCCATTAATCATGTCAGCTGCTGAGAGAGCCTGGAGGCGGGTGAACACAGATACAGAAGGATTCTGGGATGTGTGGAGAAGACAGGGCCCTGGGGAGACAGGAGGAGAATGACAGATGTTGGAGTACTTGGCCTAAGTGAACGTCCTCTTTCACACTTGGTATTTTCTTCCTGGCAAATTGGGTGTTACCAACTGTAGCCACAAGATTGTTGAAAGAATAAAGCTTTCATTCCAGAAAGCCTCCCCTGGACACAGAGATGTGTACCAGTAGATCTTTCTACTAAATCTTCAGAATCTGTGACTTATCTGAGCATCTCCCCCATCTCTTTGCTCCTAATTTCCCTTCCTATTACATAGACACCTTCCTTCCCTTTGCCTCTGTGTACTTGGATTAATTGCATCCTTTTAGCAGAATCTGAAAAGTCTAAGGGTTATGTTGAAGGAAACTTGGGAGATTCAGTCTGGGCATGTGTGTGTGGGTTCCAGACACTGTAGACTGGAGCATCTCCACCATCTGCCCACCAAGAGCCTGGAGTTCAAGATCAAAGGTATGTCCTAGCCTTCATAGGTCATGCTTCTCCCTTTCAGGGTGAGTCCTGCTAGTGTCACATAACCAAAAGGTCCACTGGATACCCCAAAATAGGATATTCTGTTTTTTAAAATTGTTTTATTGGAATGTAGTTGCTATACAGTATTGTGTTATTTTCTGCTGTACAGAAAAGTAAATCAGTTATACATATACATATATCCCTTCTGTTTTAGATTTCCTTCCCTTTTAGGTGACCACAGAACACTGAGTAGGGTTTCCTACTCAATGAGTTCTCATTAGTTAATCTGTTTTATACATATTAGTGTATACATGTCAACCCCAATCTCAGTTTAGCACATCCCTCCTTGCCCCCTTTGTATTCATAAGCTTGTTCTCTTCCTCTGTGTCTCTATTTCTGTTTTGCAAATAAGTTCATTTGTCCCATTTTCTAGATTCCATGTACAAGCAATATTATATGATATTTGTTTTCCTAAAATGAGTGTAGTCTTTAAGAAAAAACAAAATACAAAGAAAGATGGACTTGGTCTTGGTGGAGAAATGGAAAAAACGATGGAGCAGGACATCCTCAAGAGGAAGACCATTCCTAAGTGGCTGATAATGTGGAAATGTACAAAGCTCATGGGCGAGGTTAGCCTGGCTCTTGGGGTGCATCTTGGAGACGGGGCTGCCCACTTAGAAATCCTCCCAGTTTCTGGATTCTTCAGGAATGGGCCCTATTTGTTGAGGTCCATAGAGCCTTTCTTCCTCCCAGCCAGCTGCAGCCATCTACTGTAAGACCTGGGCACATGCTAAGCAAATGGAGTCCCAGGTGAAGGGCCAGGGTATGAATGGGAAGAGGGGGGTTGCAATTCACTGAGGCCTAGAGGGGAGCAAGAATGTCAGATGGCAGTGCTGGGGATTGCACATCTCAGGAAGGAGCTAGGCCATCCTTGGGTCAGGAGGACCTTCTCATGAAGTAGGGCAGGAACCACACTTGCTTGGCCCAGATCCGCTGCCCTCAGGCCAGGGTCCTGGAGACATATGGGAGAAACACATGGAAAGAAAGTGGATGGGCTCCTTTTGTTTGTACCCTGATCTGGGTATGATATGTGGCACTTCCTTGGTTTTCCAATTTGGAAACTTTCCTGTGGGTGAGACCTGAACTTGGCATTGTCGCCAGAGCCAGGGAACAAGAACCCGGGAAATGCAGACCAGCAGAGCCATTTCCCAAGAGCCAGACTGGGCCTCCTGCAGGTGCTGCTGAGCTCCGCCCTCTGGAGAGTGCTGGGTGAGGTGGCCACGGGTGGTGTTGGGGAGGCTCTGGCTTCCCCAGGCAGCCTCCAGGCAGATGTGGTCCTGGTCTCCTGCCGGATCTCATTTAATACCTACGTGTGAGCAGGGTGGAGTGATGGTGAAGTTTCTCATCTGCCCACTCACGCAGGGGTGCTGCCATGCAGGACTCTGCCTGAGGGAACAGAGGCCAGGAAGGGACATTTGGACACACACCCCCCACCTCCCGTGTCCCGGGACTCTCCCTGACCTCGCAGCCTCTCAGCTGTGTTGCAATAGTTTCTCCGGAGAAGGCCCTGTTCTCAGAGGTTCTGCCAGCAAAGTGCATGAGCTCAACTTTCCCTCTTCTTGAGACATTCCTTCCTGCCTTTCTGCAGCCACAGCCTCGAGCTTCTCCTTGTCCAGGTCCCAGATGGAGGAAAGTGACCCAAGCTGAGTGAGCGCCCACGCCCGGTATGCACACTCCATCAGGAGGACCCTGTAGGGAGCATGTGACCCTCTCATCCTCCTGCGAAAGGCCCTAGGGTGATTTCATCAAAGGGACATTCCAAGGCTCTCTGCCACCTTTTGTTGTCTTGTGCAATCTCCAAACTTAAAAGCAGAGGAAGCGTGAGCCAGATATTATCATTGAGGGCCAGCCCGAGTTCCATGAATCCATCAGGCTGGGAGTACTTCCAACCAGCTGGTGAGGTGAGCTCTCCCTGGTCCCCGGCAAGGCCGGGGAGCCCTGGTCAAGATTTTGATGTGGAAAACCCTGGCTGTGGGGCAGCCCCACATGCCTCAGAAGAAAACACCAACGTCTTATTTGGAAAGGGCGGCCTCTGGTGCCCCAAGAGCCTGTCTCAGTCTCTGCTGCTTCTGCCCCACGTTCCGGGACCTCTGACCACAAAGTAACACTCTGTCACAGCTCATCTTAAAAAAAAATTTTTTTTGATTTTTAATTGGAGGATAATTATTTTACAGTGTTGTTTTGGTTTCTGCCATACACCAGCATGAACCAGCCATAGGTATACAAGTGTCCTTTCCCCCTTGAACGTCCTTCCCACCTCCCACCCCACCCCACACCTCTGTGTTGTCACAGAGCACCCTGTATTATACAAGGTCTCACTAGCTTTACATACGGTAATATACAGAGTCCAGTGCTGCTCTCTCAGTCCAGCCCACCCTCTGCTGCCCTCTTTGTGTGCGTAAGTCTGTTCTCTATGTCTGAGTCTCTACTCCTGCCCTGAAAAGAGGTTCACCCTTTTTCTAGATTCCATACATATGCATTCATATACGATATTTGTTTTTCTCTTTCTGACTTAACTTCACTCTTTATAACAGGCTCTAGGTTCATCTATCTCACTAGAACTAACTCAAATGTGTTCCTTTTAAGGCTTAGTAATATTGCATTGCATATATGTACCACAACTTCTTTATCCATTCGTCTGTTGATGGACATTTAGGTTGCTTCAATGTCTTGGCTATCGTAAATAGTGCTGCAGTGAATATCGGGGTACCTATGTCTTTTTCAATCATGGTTTTCTCAGCGTATATGACTAGTAGTGGGATTGCTGGGTCATATGGTAGTGCTAGTTTTTTTTTTTTTTTTTTTTAAGAAATCTCCGTACTCTTCTCCATAGTGGCCATATTAATTTACATTCCAACCAGCAGTGGAAGAGGGTTCCCTTTTTGCCACATCCTTTCCAGCATTTATTATTTGCAGATTTTCTGATGATGGCCATTCTGATCAGTGTATGGTGATACCTCATAGTAGTTTTGATTTGTATTTCTCTAATAATAAGTGATGTTGAACATATTTTCATCTGATTGTCAGCCATCTGTATGTCTTCTTTCGAGAAATGTCTGTTTAAGTCTTCGGCCCATTGTTTGTTTGTTTTTCTGATATTGAACTGCTTAGGTAATGAACAAGGAGTCCTGGTGTGCTGCGATTCATGGGGTTGCAAAGAGTCGGACATGACTGAGCGACTGAACTGAACTGAAGCTGCTTCCATATTTTGGAGATTAATCCTTTGTCAGCTACTTCATTTGCAATTACTTTCTCCCATTCTGAGGGTTGTCTTTTCATCTTATTTATGGTTTCCTTTACTGTCACAGCTCATGGGGATAGAACTAAGCCATTTTCCTCTCTGAAAGAAAGTAAAAGTGAAGTCGCTCAGTTGTGTCCAACTCTTTGTGACTCCATGGACTGCAGCCTACCAGGCTCCTCCATCCATGGGATTCTCCAGGCAAGGATACTGGAGTGGTTGCCATTTCCTTCTCCAGGGGATCTTCCCAACCCAGGGATCAAACCCCGGTCTCCCACATTGCAGGCAGACACTTTAACCTCTGAGCCACCAGGGAAGCCTCTCTGAAAGAGATATTCTGGAAATAGCTAAAAGTCAAAACAATCACAAAAACAAACAACCCAACCAGACCTGCAATCTGTGCCCTACTGGAAAAACAAACTGTCTGGTTCTTGGGGCGGAGAAAACTCGAGAAGGCTGAGCACATGTGTGGCTCTGCAAAACTGGCTGACAGCAGTCCCTGGTGGTTCAGATGCCACGTGCACTTCCTAACTGTGCACGTGAGTCTGCGCTCCGCTCATCCAAGGGCTGAATCTATTTCCTCCCCCACTGCATCTGGACTGGCCTGTGACCTGCTTCAGTAATAGAATGTGGAGGTAAGCACATGCTAGCTGTGAACCTGGGCTTTGCACACTTTCTCTAGTTCTCTGTGACTACCATTTGAACAAACCCCAGCCAGCCTGCTAGAGACTGAGACATGTGGCTCATCACCTCATTGCCTCCTGCCCTTAAATCCCCAACATATAATTGTGGCCCTTCTAGAATCACTGGCCCCCAGCTGACCCTCCCATTGGATCCCAGACACATGAGAGAGTCTATGTAAGGAAACATCCAGCCAATCATAGAAGTCTGAAAAATAATAAAATAACAAGTGTTTGTTTTAAGCCACTAAGTTTTGGAGTTGTTTGTAAAGGTAGCAAGAGCAACTGATTTGCCAACTAAAGTTCATCACTGTGGGGAGGAGGAGGAGGTGAGAGAAAGGGACTTCAGAAGAGTTGGTTGTGGCTGGTTGCTGAACCCATTCATATGCACGTCATCTCCTTTGACTTATCATTAACCTTAACTTTACAAAGTTCAAACAGAACAGATAAGCTGCTTCAATTCATATAGAAAGAGAAAACTGAAAGCTCAGAAGACTCAGGTCTTCCAACCTGTGCAGTGGCCTCTCCGGTACTGGAGTCACGGTTGGACAGTTGGCTTAGTGGTTTAGCTTCCTGGTGTTAGAGTCGGATAGACCCCAGTTCAAAGCCTGATTCCTCTCTCCTTCAGAACCATGACCTTAGGCTTGCTGTTTAACTTCTCAGAACTCCTATTTTGTCACTTACAGGGTAGGCTAATGGAACTGACCTAATAGAGATGTGATAAGGAATGATATTTATAAAGTATATCTTTCTCGTGATGCTTGGTGCAAACAATGGTATTATGATTTCCCTTCTTCAGGCCGCTGCCTCTGTCTTTCTCAGAACTCAAATTTCTGGCACATACCAATAGCAGTAGGCAGAGGCTGGCATCTCTGATAATTACACATTTCCTTAGTTTATCACCACTTTCTCCTGCTCTTTGAAGACCGTTACTGCTGACCTCCCAGTGAACTGGTATGTACCCGTATAACCCAAACCTCCCGGTATATACAGGCACACAACAGTGATGCTGCAGGTTTAGTATCAGCCCACCACAGTCGGGTGAGATCACAACAAATTGAGTCATGCAATAAATCAGAAGTTTTTGGTTTCTCAGTGTACGTAGCAGGTTTACGCTCTACTGTAGTCTCTCAAGTATTAATGGCATTATGTTGAAAAAAATGTATATACATCAAAAAAACACTTTATTGCTAAAAGACACTAACCATCATCTGAACTGCCAGTGAATTGTAGTCTTTTTGCTGGTGGAGGGTTGTGCCACCTTGATGGCCACAAAGCAGACACGTGCTAAATCCACATCAACCATGAGTGAATCTGGCACCAGAAGAGCCAGGTTATAAGGCTGCTGCTGCTAAGTCGCTTGTCATGTTCAACTCTGTGCAACCCCATAGATGGCAGCCCACCAGGCTCCCCCATCCCTGAGATTCTCCAGGCAAGAACACTGGAGTGGGTTGCCATTTCCTTCTCCAATGCATGAAAGTGAAAAGTGAAAGGGAAGTCGCTCAGTCATGTCCGACTCTTAGCGACCCCATGGACTGCAGCCCACCAGGCTCCTCCATCCATTGGATTTTCCAGGCAAGAGTACTGGGATGGGGTGTCATTGCCTTTCCTGAGGTTATAAGGGGAGAGGTGTTATTGATAGAAAGTAAAGAGTTGAAAGATACACATTTACATTTGTATCCACTTCAATTTCTTTTTTCCTGTTAAGAGTTATAGAATTGGAAGAGATAGGAGGAATCATCAGAAATATGCATAAAACATTATATGTATGACCTTCACATTCTCAGGTTCACAGTATCTCATTTAATCTTCAAAACTCCCTTGAAATATTGTGAATATATAATCCTTGTGTTGTAGACAAGAAGACTGAATTCCCAGGAAGTTACTAATAACTTGCTCAAAGTCATACCTAGTAAGTAGTGGGGTCACAATGGAATTTGGCTCTGTGTAAATACAGAGGCTGCTGCTGCTAAGTCACTTCAGTCATGTCCGACTCTGTGCAACCCCATAGAAGGCAACCCACCAGGCTCCCCTGTCCCTGAGATTCTCCAGGCAAGAACACTGGAGTGGGTTGCCATTTCCTTCTCTAATGCATGAAAGTGAAAAGTGAAAGTGAAGTCACTCAGTCGTGTCTGACCCTCAGCAACCCCATGGACTTCAGCCTTCCAGGCTCCTTCATCCATGGGATTTTCCAGGCAAGAGTACTGGAGTGGGGTGCCATTGCCTTCTCCGATACAGAGGCTAGCATCTTTATTATTATGCTATGAAAAATTGGTTCATGTACTTAAAAACCAAATTTGAGGTATACCTACCTAAATAAGGGCTTCCCCGGTGACTCAGAGGTTAAAGCGTCTGCCTGGAATGCGGGAGACCCGGGTTTGAGCTCTGGGCCAGGAAGATCCCCTGGAGAAGGAAATGGCAACCCACTCCAGTACTCTTGCCTGGAGAATCCCATGGAGGGAGGAGCCTGGTGGGCTACTAGTCCATGGGGTCGCAAAGAGAAGAAAACGACTGAGCGACTTCACTACCTAAATAAATGAAAGGTATTAGAAAAGGAAAGACGAAAGTATCCTGTTTCTAGAGCAGGGTTCCCCAACCTCCAGGACCTAACACCTGATGATCTGAGGTGACGCTGATGTAACAATAACAGGAATTAAGTGCACAGTAAATGTGATGTACTTGAATCATCCCCAGACCATCCCCCCTGACCCCAGTCTGTGGGAAAATTGTCTTCCATGAAATCCACCCTTAGTGTCAAAAGATTGGGGACCACTATCTAGAGGACTAGGAAAAGTTAGCGCCCTTCTCTGACATTTTGGGAGAAGTTTTAGTCAGCTCAGGCTGCTATAACAATATCCCTGAAACTGGATGACTTAAACAGGAAGCGTTCACTTCTCACAGCTTGGGCGGTGGGGAGCCTGAAGTCGGAGTAGCAGCGCGCTTGAGTTCTTGGTGACAGCTCTCTTTCTGGCTTGCCGGTGGCCATCATCTTGTTGTACCCTCACATGGCAGGAAAGAAAGCTCATTAGCGCCCTAGCTGCTGCTTACAATTAACTCCATCCACTAGGGCTCCACCCTAAGTCCCCCTCGAAGGCCCAGCTTTCAAATATTATACTGGGACTCGGGCTTCACTGTATGAATTTTAATGTGACGCCAACGGTCACTCCACTGCTGGAGCCAAGTGCTGCCTCACACATTGACGGGCCTTAGGGCCACGAGGCTCTGTCTGGGTGAGCTGCTTAGGAAATAAACCTTGCTCTTGCTGTGGCTGACATCACAGCTGGCTTTTAGAATTGACCGTGGGCAAGCTCCTGTTGACTCAGTCTCTGAACAGTAGGTTTGAGTCTTTGCTGAACTTCACCAGAGAAGATTCAGCACATCATGTGACTGAAAGAGGGAAGTATTTACAACCACAGTACTTGAGCTTAAGTCCCAACTACTTCCTGGACAGCTTCAATCTCTTCGCA
Organism: Madoqua kirkii; assembly: GCA_006408675.1. Taxonomy (NCBI): domain Eukaryota; kingdom Metazoa; phylum Chordata; class Mammalia; order Artiodactyla; family Bovidae; genus Madoqua; species Madoqua kirkii. Next base: position 20,003 of record SJYC01031947.1, on the reverse strand, counting down.
CTTCAGTTTTCTTTCCTTTTTTCCAGATTTGTTGAGATATAATGGATATAAAACACTGTATAGGTTTAAGGTGAATAACATGATTTATATATTTGCAAAATGATCACCACAATAAGTTTAGTTAATATCCACATTGCTCAAAAGTTTTTTTCTTGTGATGAGAAATTTTAAGAGCTACTCTCTTAGGAACTTTCAACTATACAATATAATATTGTTAACGATAGTCACAGTTTTCTTACTTTAAAATGAGGATAAAAGAGGGAATTCCCTGGCAGTCCAGTGGTTAGGATTCAGTGCTTTCACTGCTGTTGGCCTGGGATCAGTCCCTGGTCAGAGAACTAAGGTCCCACAAGCCAAGAGGCACAGCCAGAAAACAAAACAAAACAAAACAAAACACCTCACCACCAAAGAAAAACGGAGATAAGACTAATGAGATAATGAAACCTAAGTGCCACAGAACATCAATTATTATTATTATTGTTGTTATTACAAAAATACAGTTATTACTGAAGTTAACTTAAATGGCAAATTTGAAAAGTTTTGGGTTAAACAAAAAGGCAGGTAGTTTCTCTCTTTCAAAACATAAACCCTTAGAACAGTATATTTGATAAAATGAAGCTTTTTCTAAGTGGTTAGGTGTATCACTTAGGAATAGTGCATATAGCAGAAAACGTGATTAGCAGCAGCTTAAATAAGTTGGCAGTTATTTTCCCACTTGATAAGGAGTTTGGAGGTAGGAGATTGCTGGCACTGGTTCAGTTGCTCAGTGATGCTCAGGTGCCCCCGTTGTCATCCTTAACAGGTTGAATTTCATTGTTGTGCTGTTTCAGAGTCCTGAGATATATGCTACAGCTCCAATCAAGGGAGGAAGAGGAGAATCCAGAGTTTTCCCAGAAATTCCCTTAGATTTCTTTTTTCTATTTGGGTCTCATTGGTTAGAAATGTGACCTATGACCAAGTGAGAAAGTATTGGCCTAACTAACCAATGGTCCCATCACTTCATGGTAAACAGAAGGGGAAAAAGTGGGAGCAGTGAGAGAACAATGGCGTTTATTTTCTTGGGCTCCCAAATCACTGCAAATGGTGACTACAGCCATGAAATGAAGAAGCTTGCTCATTGGAAGGAAAGTTATGACAAACCTAGACAGCATATTAAAAAGCAAAGACACCACTTGGCCAACAAAGGTCCATATAGTCAAGGCTATGGTTTCTCCTGTTGTCGTGTACAGATGTGAGAGTTGGACCATAAGGAAGGCTGAGTGCCGAAGAATGGATGCTTTCGAACTGTGGTGCTGGAGAAGACTCTTTAGAGTCTCTTGGATTGTAAGGAAATCAAACCTGTCAATCTTGGAAATCAACCCTGAATATTCACTGGAAGGACTGTTGCTGAAACTGAAGCTCCAGTACTTTGGCCACTTGGTCCGAAGAGTTGACTCATTGACAAACACCCGATGCTGGAAAAGATTGAAGGCAAAAGGAGAAAGGGGTGGCAGAGGATGAGATGGTTAGATAGCATCACCAACACAATGGACAGGAATTTGAGCAAAGTCCAGGAGATAGGGGAAGAGAGGGGAGCCTAGTAGGGTTGCATGAGGTCACAAAGAGTTGGACCCAACTTAGTTACCGAACAATATCACGCCAACAATGATCCCACAAAGAAAATTGAGTACTTCCTTCCTCTTGTGGCTCAGGCGGTATAGAATCTGCCTGCAACACAGGAGACCTGGGTTCACTCCCTGGGTCGGAAGATCACCTGGAGAAGGGAATGGCAACTCACTCCAGTATTCTGGTCTGGGGAATTCCATGAGAGAGGAGCCTGCAGGCTACAGTCCATACAATTGCAAAGAGTCGGATGTGATTGAGAGACCAACACTTCCACTTTTCTTAAAAAACTTTTGCTCCCTTGTACTTCCTGATATTTAGGTAACAGTCACATTTCATGATTTTATAACAAGAAAGGAACTGATTTAGGCTATTATTTTAAAAGTAGTCATAGAAAAGACTTCAACCTACTGTTTTGTCCTTGTGCGTGATGTGGCTTGATTACACACATGCTGTCTGACTGTTGTGTTTCCTTTTATCTTACAAACCAACCAGAAGATTCATGTTCATTATAAAAGGTTGACACACCACCTCTTGTGATTTTGGGGAAACAAGGACCAGGTCTAATTGAGTTATTCTCTATGATGTTCTCTGCAGATCTCTTTGGGGACTGTTGCTCTCTGCCCAAAGGGCATGGATAAGAAAAGAAAGTTTGGAGTCAATGGAAACAAGTTCAAAAGCAGTAATGGCCAAAAGTCAAACTCTGGTTGGGATGAGGTATGCAGGAAGTTTATAATCAAAATCGATCCCCCAAGTAACTGTTATTGACAAAATGGCCAGTAAGCCAAAAAGGAAGGTGACAAATGGTGACACCAAGAGATGTTGCAATCTGCAGCGTGTTACAGATTAGCTGGCATTTTCCCTGCCCGTGAGACTAGCATTGGGAGAGGGGGAGAATGTGGCTTCATTTAGAGCTGCTGATATCATGTGTCTAGTCACTGGAGATCAAAAGAAAACTTGTCAGTAAAACACTGTTCACGAAATTGGAGCAAAGTGTAGGCTCTTGAGTGTATCCAAGGGAAGTTTTGCTCTGCACCATGCCAGTGGGATATGAATCAGAATCCATTCTAGGGATGTGGTCAAGGCCACCTGACCTTATGTTCAACCCTAGAATTATCAATTGCGTGTAATCAAGCCTTTTAATATCTGATTATTCGGGAACCAGATGGCTCTTTTCTTTTTTCATGATGTGTGACTAGAGACTGCAGGTATTTTGTTTTGCATTCTCTTGGAAAGTGACATGTGTCTTGTGTGTGTGTTGGTGATACTGGTGGGGGTTGGGGTGTGTGGAGAAGCAACTGGCTTTCATATTCTTACTCTGTAAGACCAGATTTCTTAAAAAATTAACCTTTTCCCTTTATTTATTTTTGGCCGTGCTGGGTCTTTGTTGCTGTGTGGGCTTTTCTCCAGCTGTGGTGAGCTGGGGCTACCCTTTGTTTGTTTTGCTCTGCACCATGCCAGTGGGATATGAATCAGAATCCATTCTAGGGATGTGGTCAAGGCCACCTGACCTTATGTTCAACCCTAGAATTATCAATTGCGTGTAATCAAGCCTTTTAATATCTGATTATTCGGGAACCAGATGGCTCTTTTCTTTTTTCATGATGTGTGACTAGAGACTGCAGGTATTTTGTTTTGCATTATCTTGGAAAGTGACATGTGTCTTGTGTGTGTGTGTTGGTGATACTGGTGGGGGTTGGGGTGTGTGGAGAAGCAACTGGCTTTCATATTCTTACTCTGTAAGACCAGATTTCTTAAAAAATTAACCTTTTCCCTTTATTTATTTTTGGCCGTGCTGGGTCTTTGTTGCTGTGTGGGCTTTTCTCCAGCTGTGGTGAGCTGGGGCTACCCTTTGTTTCAGGGTGCTGCTCTTGTGGACCGTGGGCTCTGGGGTGCGTGGGCTCAGAAGCCACAGTTCCTGGGCTCTAGAGCACAGGCTTGATCGTTGTGGTGCGTGGGCTCAGTTGCTCGGCAGTGTGTGGGATCCTCCTGGACCAGGAATCGAACCTGTGTCTCCTGAATTGGCAGGTGGATTCTTTACCACTCAGTCACCAGGGCCCCTGTAAGACCAGATCGTGAACAACCCACCTGTGATGACTTTTAGTCTCTTTTTCCTGAAACTAAAAACTAAATACGTGGAGTGTGAATTGACCTACATCTTCAGGAATGCTGAGGGTGCTATAAACTCAGGCGAGTCCAAGAAGTGCATGTCACCATCTTTAGTGTACGATTAGCGTGAAGAAGGACAAGATATTTTTTGTATGAAACCCCGATGAAAGAAAACTCTAGTGTAACCTGCAGCTCAGAAGAACTTCCCCAAGATAAGGAATTTTTACCCTGTGTGAGGACACATTCTTTCTTAAATACAGTGGAACCATTGGCCCTGCTCAGCAACCTTCCATCAAGGCCCACGTGCTGGAATTTCCACAGAATTCCAGTTTCTAACACTGCAGAGGTGCTGAAGAGCTGTCAGAGCCACGCTTGGAGCTGAACCGAAGCGTTCCCATTTCCTTTCCTTCTGGCCTCTGGTTACTGAAAACATTTGCTGAAAATTGCTGTCCCGTTCAAGAACTGTCAAAGGTAATCGTGTTGCACAAAAGCTCCTGAGAAGCATGAAGTAATATGGTTACCACCTGGAGACCAAGTTAATAGAGCCTGTCTGATGTGCCACCAGCCTGCCACGTGTGGAACACCGGCTTCTGCCTGAGGAGCACGTCAGCAGAGATTTGTGAGGAAGGCGTGTATCAGGGGCCTCTTAGTGGCAATTTACGATACAAATCCCTGTGTTGAAGGCAGTCATCAGGTCACCAAATCAGGTGAGGCCTGAGGCTCCGGGGGTGGCTGCTGAGGGGGAGAATTCAGCTCTGCCAGAATGTGGATCGCAGTAAAGCAAGTAGCAGGACCAACTTCAGAAGCACGGTCGAGACTTGGCTGTTCTCACAGCCAGCGATGCCCTTGGTGTCTGAGAAAATGAAAACTGGAGACCCAGGAGGTGGAGAGCGGAGCGGTTGGGGTAGGGGGTACAGGGTCAGTCTGGGCTTTTCACTCCCTCTGCCCTTTGCCCCTGGCACCAAAAGAGTGCTTTCCTCCTCAAACTCCCCGGAGAAGGAATTCATTTTCACTCTTGGAAGTCATTTCCAGAGTCTCATCCTCCTTGAGGTGATTTTTGCCATAACTTAAATTTCCAACCGGAATTTTGAAGACCCCAAGAAACTCTTCCAATACAAATGCCTCCGTTCCAATGGCAAAAACTCCACTAAGCCCCCCTCATGGATTCCCATGGGAAGAGCTAGTTCTGCCTGAAACCATCTTTATTGGGGGTCAGATATTGTCCAAATATACAGGGTCCAGCATCCATACTCTAATTCTGTAGCCAGCGCATGGCTCAGAAAACACGCATTAGAAAAAGGAATTTCCAAACATAGGGTGGGCATCCACGTTGGAACCATCCTGACATTGTTATAAAATCCACCAGCAGCATTAGGAGCACCTGCTCTTTTTATCTCTGGTGATATTCACAGTTGAGCTTTTGAGGTACGAAAAAATTCTTGCTTCCCTAGCAGTCTCTAAATTGAAACCAGGACTGGCCACATATTTCAAGGGACCCAGTGAAAATGAAAATGTGAGGCTTTTTTTTTCCCCCTCAAAAAGCAGGAAAAAAGCTTTTCTCTTTCTTTTGTGACCTTTCTCTTTCATCCTCACATGAGTGTTTTTCTTTGCTGTTTTAGTGTCCCACACCCTCAGGCATGGGATACTGGTTGGGTGGGTGAGTGAGCGTAGTCTTCTCTGGCTGGGAGTCAGGGCACAGGTAACCAGGAGCCCAGGCCAGGGAGGTGAGGAGCACCCCGGAGACAACTCTCTGCACGCACCCCTGTCCTGTCAGACTTCACTAAGAAAACACACGTTCAAGGATAAAGTTAATATTTAAAAAATGGTGACCACAGCATTAAGCCCCAGTGTGAGGTGCTCTTCTGAGTTCAAGGGCAGCACATACGTGAAACTCATTCTTTCTCAAGACTGTAAAATCCATAGCATAACTCAGCGTCCATCTGGAGTCTTCCTACCTAATGACTGTTTGATGCCATTCTTTTCTATATGATCTATTTTTAATTCCTGGAAATCTTTAGGAACTTCTTATTCACCACGCAATGCACACATTTCTCACTTGTGTTCATTCCTGTAAAATTTTCATCCTTTATGGTCTGGAGTCCTCAGAGAACTCTTTCAGTGAAAACCAATGTCTTTCTATCCTGGGAACTTGCTTTTGTATTGTTTCTTTGATATTTTCCTCTCCTCTTTCTCTCTCTCCCTCTTTTTTTTTTTTTGTTGTTGCTCTTTTTGTAACTCCTAATGGTGGATAGTGCGCTAATCCACTATTTTGCTTTCTTTTCTTAGTTTCTATTTCCTTGACCTCTGCCTCCTCTCTGGGAGCTTTTCTCACCTTTGTCAACTTTCTATGAAATTAAAAAAAAAATGCCCACAACCATATTTTTCATTTTCAAGACCTCTGTATATGTATATGTATATGTATATGTATATGTATATGTATATATATCAACCTGCTCTTTGAGGATGAAATCTTTCATTTCTTTTCTATTTGGGATTTTTTTTCAGGGTAAAGGCTGCTTAATTGGTGGCAGTTAGTACAACCAGTCCATTCTAAAGGAGTTCAGTCCTGGGTATTCATTGGAAGGACTGATGCTAAAGCTGAAACTCCAATACTTTGGCCACCTCATGTGAGGAGTTGACTCACTGGAAAAGACTAGGAGGGATTCAGGGCAGGAGGAGAAGGGGACGACAGAGGATGAGATGGCTGGATGGCATCACTGACTCGATGGATGTGAGTTTGAGTTAACTCCAGGAGTTGGTGATGGACAGAGAGGCCTGGCATGCTGTGATTCATGGGGTCACAAAGAGTCGGACACAACTGAGCGGCTGAACTAACTAACTAACTAGTACAAGTAAACAAATATAGACCCTTAAAGCACTCAGTTATTTATCAGATTATTGGTCCACAGAGAGCTATAATAGTATTGAACTGACTGATTCATGGGAGAATAAACTGAACCTTGGGAAATGAAGCCGCAGCCAGCTGATAGATAAACCACAGCTGGCATCTGCTGTTCCACCAACTGTAGGAATCAAGGCGGCTCTATACCAAGGGCGCCAGCTTTCCCACCTTTTACATGCACTGGAATCCCATTATACTCCTGAGACGACTTTTGTTTCTCTGAAACTTTATTTTCAAACTGCCTGTGTGAATCAATACTTATCGTCCTCTGGGCAGTCTGACCAAGAGTCAGTAGATTTTGCAGCATCTTGGCTCAATTTCTATATGAGAAAGTTAATAATATTTTAAAATTTTTAATTTATTCCTACATGAATTCTGTTCCATTTCAGATGGAATGGCCCAGATAGCTTTACAATGGCATCCCCAAGAAGACCAAGTCATGATTATAGGGTTGGGACTCTTAGCTTTACCCTCTGAAACTCCAATACTTTGGCCACCTGATGTGAAGAACTGACTCTTTGGGAAAGATTCTTATGCTGAGAAAGACTGAGGGCAGGGTTAATAATATTTTAAAATTTTTAATTTATTCCTACATGAATTCTGTTCCATTTCAGATGGAATGGCCCAGATAGCTTTACAATGGCATCCCCAAGAAGACCAAGTCATGATTATAGGGTTGGGACTCTTAGCTTTACCCTCTGAAACTCCAATACTTTGGCCACCTGATGTGAAGAACTGACTCTTTGGGAAAGATTCTTATGCTGAGAAAGACTGAGGGCAGGGGGAGAAGGGGGCAACAGAGAATGAGATGGTTGGATGGCATCATTGACTCAATGGACATGAGTTGAACAAACTTCGGGAGATGGTGATGGATAGGGTAGCCTGGTGTGCTGCAGTTCATGGGGTTGCAAAGAGTTAGACACGACTTACTGACTGAACAGCAACAACAACAACTGACCTCGGGATGGGAGAAGAGCTGAGAATCAAGTTCAGTCACCAGTGCTCAATGGTTTAGTCACATCTATGTGATGAAAATTCCATGAAAATCCTAAACCACAGGATTCAGAGAGCTTCTGGGTAGGTAAGCACATGAAGGTGCCAAGGGAGGGTGGTACACCCATGGAAAGCATGCGAGTCCTGTGAACTTCTCCCCATGCCTTGCCCTGGGCATCTGTGCCATCTGGCCGTGTTGACTTTGTAACCTCTGTAGTGAACCAGTAATAGTAAGTAAGTAAAGTGCTTTCTTGAGTTTTGTGAATCATTCCAGCAAGTTGTCAAACCCAAGGAGGGGTTTATGAGAACACTCAATTTATGTAATAGCTGGTTGGTCAGAAATAGGGAGGCCTGAGACTTGTGACTGGCCTCTAAAGTGGAGTAGACTTGTAGAAATGAACCCTTTAACTTGTGAGGATCAGACTTTAACTCTAGGTGGATGGTAAAAAGGAATTGAATCATTGGACACCTAGTTGGTTTTGGAGAGCCAGAGAAATGGTGTTGGAAAAGATACCATGTATTTGGTGTCAGAAAGAAGAAAATTACTCTCAGTCTGTGTTCAGAAGTGAGGCATGATGATTAGGGGTGCTAAGACTGCATGGGGAAGCTCTGCCATGGGTGAACAGACCGTGAATCGCTGGTTCACTGAAGCGCTCCCAAATGTCATCATCCATAGGTCTTTTCTCTGGACCCTTTAGAGGGTAACCTGGATCTCCTGCCTGCATGTGTGTGTGTGTGTGTGTGTGTGTGTGTGTGTGTGTGTGTGTATGCCTGCACGGGTAAAAGGAGTTCTGGAAGCCAGGTGGGGAAAGGGAGTTGGGGCACCTACAGTATGACACACAGACTTTTATTTTGCTCTTACTTCACCTCTGCATTTCCCAGGGCTTGCTTGCCAAGTCCAAGTCCTCTGAAGACAATCTCCAACTCTGCCCTGAAGCAAAGAAAGGGTAGTTGCATAGATGCACACAGTGGAAAAGGAGACCTTATGAGCTCAAACATGCTACAGGCAGACTTCCAACAGATGCCCCTTTCCACACTGGGCTTTACTCTCGCCTCCCTTTTGGAATTTTCATTGCTTTATAAACCCCAAGCCACTCAGAGTTCCTTCAGGGTGAAGCAGCTCTGTTCCCACTTGTCTGCTAGCAGTTGGCTTTCGCCTTTCTTCCTTCTGCCAAGGTAATTACTGTTTCTCCATCCATTTCTCACCTTCCAAAAATTTGTTGAAAGCATTTATAACAAATTGTCTCTCCTTCTCTTTGACCTTGTTGATTAATTTATTTTTAAAAAATCCTTGGCTATCATTTCAATAAGATTTGAGTAGAAAGAAAAGATAGCTGTGGCCAATTCCACTATTTTTAATCAAAAGTTTCCTTTAGAAGTCTTAATCTTTGTTGGAATCAAAGTTAAACATTAAAAGGTGAATCCTTGCTACTTACTAAGTGAACTAAAAATCTAGAGAGATATTAAATTTCAGTAAATTTCTCATGGCCTGTGTGTGTTTGTTTAAAGACAATTCTAATAATCTTGGCTATTTCGTTTCCTAGCTTTTAGTAGACTAGAAACAGAATTTTAGTAGAAAATTAGATTCGAATGTAGTCATATATACTGAAAGTATCAAGAATAGCTGGCATACCAAAAGGTGACAGAAAACTTTTAATAACAAGTTAAAATAACACATAATAGTACAGCAGTCCCTACAAGTACAAACAAGTTTCAAAAAGCATAGCTGCACTGAAGTGTAACACTGAGCCATCTTCTTATTGTAAAAACATCTTTAGCCCCCCATTATCTGTAGACATGATATTTAATATTCCCTCACTGTTTCATATATTGCCAAACATATGACCTGAGGTTCCAGCAAAATGGGCTTCCTTGGTGACTCAGATGGTAAAGAATCTGCCTGCAATGTGAGAGACCCAGGTTCTATCCCTTGGTAGAGAAGATATCCTGGAGGAGAAATAGCAACCCACTTCACTTTCACTTTTCACTTTCATGCACTGGAGAAGGAAATGGCAACCTACCCCAGTGTTCTTGCCTAGAGAATCCCAGGGATGGGGGAGCCTGGTGGGCTGCTGTCTATGGGGTCGCACAGAGTTAGACACAACTGAAGCGACTTAGCAGCAGCAGCGGCCAGTATTCTTGCCTAAAGAATTCCATGGACAGAGGAGCCTGCTGGGCTACAGTCCATGAAGTCACAAAGAGTCAGACATGACTGAGGGACTAACGCTTTTACACTTTCACTTTTTACTTTCAATAAACTACTCTGCAGTGTTTCACACCCATGAATTTCCATTTCTGACTCATGAATTTCTGACATGGCACACCCTTTCTTGCCATCACAAGTCATCCTTTAGGACCCACTTGGGTTCCCATAACATTCTCTCCCCCTCCTTCTGTGTCCCCATGGTACTTGTTTAGATTTATGCAATAGCACTTGCTGTGTTTTGAGAGGAATTTTGAATTTACACATCTGCCTTGTCTCTCCAGTTGAATCATAAAAACCAAATAGTGGGGCCATTGCAATGAACTGACGGTATCCCCACAAATCCCACGGGTTGAAACTCTAATCCCAATGTGATGATATTCAGAAGTCGGGCCTTTGGGGAGTGGTTATGTCATGAGGGTGGAGCCCTCATCCGTGAGGTTAGTGCTCTTATAAGAAAAGGCCAGAGCCAGCTAGTCTTCTTTCTGCCATGTGAAGACACAAGGAGAAGTTGGCTGACTATAAACCAGGAAGAGGCTCTCACCAAAAACCTCATCAGAACTTGCTGGTATCCTCATACTTCAAGACTGCAGAACTGTGAGAAATAAATTTCTGTCATTTATAAGTCACTCAGCCTGTGGTGCATTTGTTAGAGCATCCCAGATTGACAGAGACAGCCATTAAATGTCTTGGCACAGTGCCTTGCCTATAAATGCTCCTGAGTAAATGTTTGTTGAATCCAATCGAAAGTATGATAACTGATGTTTGACATAATAATCCTTAGTCCTCTAGGAAAGGTCAATAGGAATCTGAAGACACTTTTTAAGAAGGTAAATGTGTGATGCATTCTTAAAAGATTTCAAAAATAAAAATGAAGCAAAAGCATATTTTTATAATGCATAAGAGTTATATTACCTTTAATTTATCATAAGATTTATTTCTTGTTGGTAGAACAATGAGGTACTGTTTTTCACATGGACTACAATCCAGTTATTTCACTAAGCTGTTTAAGTTTGAACATTATAGCTTACATATGGAACATCAGCTCTGTCTTTTTGAAAGGAGACAGGGTAAAGGGATTGTGACAGGTGGAAAAAAATGCAAATATTTTTGTTTCAGGATGTTTTAGAGAGTGTCTATGTGTTCCTTGACATAACCGACCTGTTCCCAAAATGTTTGGGATCAAACCCTATCTTGCTATGGACTCATGTTGTATTTTCCAAAGTGCTTTTATCTTGCCTTTGGATTGATCTTTGATTAGGTGTGACTCCTGACACATTTGCTTTAAATTTCTTTCTCCTCCCCTGTCAAATGGTTAATGATCTCAGAATGTCACACTGGATTCTGCAGATTTCCCAGGAGGTCAAGTGTGGGGAGAGGAATAAAACAAGTACAAAATGGAGACTCACCCTATTGCTGATTTCGACAACATACAGGCCAGGCCAGCTTCGTGAGTGTGTGACTCAGGCAGCTGCATGGACCTGTGCTCCCACACTTTGCTGAGTGCTCTGCCATTGCTATCTTGGGCAACCTTAATAATTTTATCTTTTAACTCATTAAGTGAAGTCTAGGAGGGCAATGGAACTTGTACGGGAGCAGAAGAGGTGTGTTCAGCATGTGGGTCTGCTGTTTATTCTCATAGAATGTTCGTGATGGCCTATGAGCACAGAGTTCAGGTGTGCCGGTGCTGCATGGGAGTTTAGAGAGACTGGATGCCTGTATGCATGTCTAGGGCATGCAAAGCAAGTCAGAGCACTGATATCCTGGGAAGCCACGCTTGCCGTTGAAACCAGAAGCTGCTTAGAATGCAGGAAGGAGGAAACGGCTTTGTAAGAAACATGCATGATCAAGAAATCTATGTTAGCCAACTGCGTGTGCGGAAAATGACATGAAAAGGAGGGAAAAGCTTGGACAATGTATTATTGCTCCTTTTCCTCTCATCCTTCCTAACTCATCAGTGAGTCCTAAATGGAGACTGTTAGAACATGAGTGTATAAAGAAGCAAAATTAAAATGTTTGGGTTAGTTTTTGCAGCACCTCCAATGTTCCGATAAGAATGAAATGTATATGCATGTACCAGTTGTGAAATGCAAAATGTGTAATTTGGTGATTCCTTACACAGGTAAAATGCTCTTACATTTACACTTAAAACTGATAGTGTGCAAAGATGAGTGGTGAAATTCATGCTACTGACTTAAGATCTCGATTTAATTTTTCTTTACTTCAAATACCATTAAACAGTGAATAAAGAGCACTATGACAAGTCAAGAATTATTGTGGAAGAGAGGGAAAAACTTTATATCTTAGTACCTTTATTGATACTTTTTTTTTACCTGCTTTTGGAACAAGGGCCCTACATTTTTATTTTGTACTGAGCTCCCCAAATTATATAGTCAACCCTGTACGCAAGTGTGGATTTTGACAGACAAAAAAATCACAGGCTAATTCAGTTCTCAAGTAAATAAGTTCTATCTCAAAAACTGCAAAGAATACTGTCCGAAGTTGTCCAGGATGGGATGACATTTTTGTGATCTCTAGGGGCATGGTAAATGAATGTGCAGTTATGGCCACAGTCCAGGGAGGACGCAACGTGGGGAAGTGTCTGTAGACCAGCCCGTTTGTGGTCAGGAAACGTGTTCCAGTCTCATTACCTTCAGTGAGTCCACCAACCATTTGCACCCTGATACCCACCAACTCCAGTTGAAGACCAATGGCCCTTCATTTATTCCACAAATATGTGCTGGTCATAAACCATTGTATGGTGGACAGGAGAGTCATCATCCTGGTCCTCGTGACATTTACAGACCAGTATCACAGAATGTAAAAAGCAAAGTAAAAAAATAAAGAAAGAAAACTTAAAAGCACAATGGAGCTTCCTATGTACAAGAATTTATATTCATCATCAGGACTATCTCTTTGCAAATGATAAAAAAAAAAAAAACCTCATCTCAAACTGGTTTAAGCAAAAATTTAAAAATTTAAGTTCATATAACCCAAATCCCATGAACTATGAGTGGAGCAGAGGTGCTTCCCTAACAGAAAATGGAGGCAGTTTTAACAGAACAGGGGGAGTGGCTAGTCCACTCTAGACTCTTTGAATCTTTTGTTAATGTAAATCATCACTCCTGTTCCATGGGAATATGTGCTTTAAAATGTAAGCATGGTGGCTTTTCGTAAAGCGTGAAACTCCTTAACTATCTTGTTATTTTGGGCTATGCCTTGAGTCAGGGGGACATTGACTTGTGGGAAATGTCTACCTGAGATGTGGGAAAATGTCTTGGAACACAAAGTATTCAATCAAAAGCAGGAAGGAAAGTAGAAAAGAAGGATTAAGGAATAAGGAAACAGAAGAGACAAAGATAGAGAATTAGAAGATACGTAAAACAACGAAAATGAAAGCACATGTCAAACTGTGGAATGCAGATAAAGCCGATCTCAGATGGAAGTTTAAAACCTTAAATGCTTATACCAGGAAATAAGGAAGGTCTCAAGTCAATCCAACTTCAAGTCTGGTGTCGCTGAGTGGCGTCTGACTCTTTTGCGACCCTATGGACTGTAGCCCACTAGGCTCCTCTGTCTATGGGATTCTCCAGGCAAGAATATTAGAGTGGGTTGCCATTTCTTACTCCAGGGGATCTTCCCCATCTAGAGATTGAACCTGAGTCTCTGCATTGCAGGTATATTCTTTAACACTGAACCACCAGGGAAGGCCAACTTTAAGAAACTAGAAATGAGGGCAAGAAAAGCAAACTCAAAGCAATAGAAGCAAGGAAATCCTATAGATCTGAGCAGAACTCAATGACATTGAATGAGAAAAGCAATAGAGAAAATTCATTAAACCAAAAGCTGGTTCTTTAAAAAGTTCAATAAAAGAAACCAACTCTAGCAAGACTGATAAAAGAGAAAAAAAGGGAGAAGATAAAAATCGCCAGTGTCAGGACTACAAGAGAGGATGTTAATATAGACCCCCACAATCATGAAAAAGATAATAAGGGAATAGTATCAGCAAGTCAGTGCATTCAAATTCTACAATGTGGATGAAAGGAAGACATTTTTCAAAATCTATAAACTACCAAACTCTCCCAATTTAAAAAAGATAACTGAATAGTCCCATAACTAGTAAATCAATTGAATCCATAGTTTAAAAGCTTCCACTAAAGAAAATTTCAGGCTTGGACTTTTTTTTTTTTTTGCTGACATAGTCTCCTATTTCTTTGCTGGTGGCTCAGAGGGTAAAGAATCCACCTGCAAGGGAGGAGACCTGGGTTCGATCCCTAGGTTGGGAAGATCCCGTGGAAAAGGGACTGGCTTACCCACTCCAGTATTCTGGCCTGAAGAATTTCAAGGACAGAGGAATCTGGTGGGCTACAGTCCACGGGGTCACAAAGAGTTGGACATGACTGAGTACCTTTCACTAGTTCTATAAAATCTCCTCCATAAAAAAGGGAGAGGTAACACTTCTTCCTTTTGATCAGATGGCACGGGGAGTTTATTTGTGCATTTTCGGCAGCGCTGTGTCTTTGTTGCTGCTCAGTCTTTCCCATAGGTGCAGTGTGCGGGCTTCTCAGGGCATGGCTTATCCTGCTGTGGGCCGTGGGCTCTAGGGTGTGCAGACCGCGGTAGCTGCAGCGCCTGGGCTCAGCAGGAGCAGCTCCCAGCTCCAGAGCACAGGCTCATTAGCTGTGGCACGCAGGCTTAGCTGCTCCATGGCATTCAGGATCTTCCAGACCCAGGAGTGGAACCTGTGTCTCCGGAGTTGACAGGCAGATTCTCTACCACTGAGCCAAGAAAGCCGAGATGACACTTCTAACTTCATCTTATGAGAACATTACTGTTTTGATACCAAAATCAAAGGCATTATAAGAAATGAAAACTTCAGACCAATATCCCTCATGAATACAGATGCAAAAACTTACCAAAATACTTTTTAAAAATCTACAAAAATATTAGAAAAATCAGATTTAACCACACATAAAGCCAGTTGGGGCTTATCTAGCAAAGGCAAGGTCGACTCAGTATTTTAAAAATTAATCAACATCATCCAGTGTTTTAATAGTTAAAGGAAGAAAAGCCACATAATCATATCAATAGCTTAGAAAAACATCTGACAAAATTTAATATTCATTCATGATAAACATTCTTACAAGGAATAAAACCAACACCTCCAACTTGGGAATTATAATTTATTAAAATCCTATAGCTAATATCATATTTAATGGATAAAGGCAACATTTTTTCCTATAAGATTGGGAAGGCAAGGATATCTAATCATGTTATTCCTCTTCTACATCATCCTGGAAGTCCCGGCCGTTGCAATACCAAGAGTGAGAAATAAGGGCCATTCAGATTGGAAAAGAAAAGACAAAATTGTCCCTATCTGAGATGACATGATAGTCTATGTAGAAAAAACATTTCAAGGTATCACTAAGGAAAAACTTGTAGGACTCAGATTACACTTTGACAAGGTTATGGCATATAAGGTAAGCGCAACCAATCATTTTTTTAAAACTAGCAGTGAACAGCTGAACTTTGAAAGAAAAAGTGTTGAATTAGTTTGCCACAGTTGCTATAGCAAAATACCACAGCCTGGATGGCTTAAACAACAGAAGTCTACTTTCTTAGGATTATGGAGGCTGAGATCAACGTTCTGTGAGTGTTAGTTTCTTCTGAGTTCTTTCACTCTGGTTTGTAGATGGTTGTCTTCCTGTGTCTTCACATCTCTGTGTGTCTTTGTGTCCCAATCTCCAGTCCTACTGGAGTAGGGCCCAGCCTAAAGACCTCATTTTAACTTATTTTCCTTTTTAAAGACTCTGCGGCAGAAAGCAAGGAGGAGTTAACTTGGTGAAGGTGAAAGAGGAGAGTGAAAAAGCTGACTTAAAACTCAACATTCAAAAAAAACGAAGATCATGGCATCTAATCCCATCACTTCATGGCAAATAGATGGGAAAACGATGGAAACGATAGACTTCATTTTCTTGGGCTCCAAAATCACTGCTATCATGATTGCAGCCATGAAATTAAAAGATGCTTGCACCTTGAAAAAAAAAACTAACTAACTGACTAACCTAGATAGCATATTAAAAAGCAGAGACATTACTTAGCTGACAAAGGTCTGTCTAGTCAAAGTTGTGGTTTTTCCAGTAGTCATGTATGGATGTGAGAGTTGGACTATAAAGAAGGCCAAGAGCTGAAGAACTTATGCTTTTGAACTGTGGTGCTGGAGAAGATTCTTGAGAGTCCCTTGGACTGCAAGGAGATCAAACCAGTCAATCCTAAAGGAAATCAACCCTGAATATTCATTGGAAGGACTGATGCTGAAGCTGAAGCTCCAATACTTTGGCCACCTGATGTAAAGAACTGACTCCTTAGAAAAGATTCTGATTGGGATGGAATGGGAAAGATTGAAGGCAGGAGGAGAAGGGGATGACAGAGGATGAGATGGTTGGATGGCATCACTGACGTGATGGACGTGAGTTTGAGCAAGCTCCTGGAGTTGGTGATGGACGGGAAAGCCTGATGTGCTGCAGTGCATGGGGTTGCAAAGAGCTGGACGTGACTAACCGACTGAACTGAACTGAAAGACTGTCTCTAAGTATAGTCACATTCAAAGATATTGTTAATTAGGATTTGAACATATGAATGTTGGAGAAACAAAATTAAGCCCATAACAATGACTAATGATAGCTCAGAAAAAGCAAATAATTTCTAAATCTAAAAAAAAATGTGCAAAATCTATATGCTGAAGACTTTAAAATATTATGAAAGAGATTGAACATGTCCTAAATCAATGGAAAGACACACCACATTCGTGGACTGCAATATTAAACATAGTAAAATGTCACCTGTACGCAAACTGACCTATAGATTTATTGCAATTTTAATAACATGCTGTCAGAATTTTTTACAGATAAGGACAAGCTGATTCTACAATGTATATAGAAAGCTAAAGGAATTAGAATAGCAAAAAAAAAAAAATTCTGTAAAAAGAATAAAGTTAGTGAACCCAACCTGATTTAATGACTTATCTTAAAGCTACAATAATCAAGACAATATTGGGGAAAGGATATGCTTCCTGAGAAGCAAAACAGAATGGAACAGCTGTGGATTCTTTACCAGCTGAGCCACAAGGGAAGCCCAAGAATATTGGAGTGGATAGCCTATCCCTTCTCCAGTGGATCTTCCCAACCCAGGAATCGAACCTGGGTCTCCTGCACTGCACGTAGATTCTTTACTGACTAAGCTAGTAGGGAAGCCCCACATTACTGGGGGAAAGGATAGGTTTAGTGAGAAACAAAGTAGAATGGAATATCTGGAAAAAGACCTAAATGAGTAAAATCAACTGATTTTTGACAAAGGTGCAAATATAATTAAAGAGAGTTTTTCTAATAAATGACATACTAAGCAAAAAAAGTAAACTTTGACCTAAACCTTACACTTCATATAAAAAATCAACTCAGAATGAATCACATGGATCTAAATGTAAAATTTAAATACCATATAAAAATTTTAAGGAAAACAAAAGAGAAAATCTTTCTGACCTGGGATTTGACAAAGATATTTTAGACCTAACGTCAGGATGCCAATAGATAGGAAATTCCCTGATGGTCCAGTGGTTAGGACTCCATGCTTTCACTGCTGAGGACTATGCTCCTCAAAACCCACAAAATCCTAATAGATAAAGTAATTTAAATTAGAATTCATCAAAATCAATAATTTTTGCCATGAAAAATACACTCAAGATAATGGAAAGAAAAACTGCATTCTTTGAGAAAATTTGTGAAAATTGTACATCTGACAAATAACTTGTAGCTAGAGTCTACTAAAAACTCTCAAAATTCAACACTAAAAAAACAAACAGCCAAATTTAAAATGGGCAAAAGACTTGAAAAGATATTCAATTAAAAAAGATATCTGGCAGGCAAATAAACACATGGATAGATGTTTAACATCACTGACTATTAAGGAATTTCAAACTAAGAACATAATGAGGTACTATTTACCTCTTAAAATGGCTAAAATAAAATCTGACAATAAAGTGTTGATAAGGATGGATGGCGAGTGGAATGCTCATATATTCAGTATTTGCAAACTGGTGAGCATGCAAAATGGTGCAACCAATCTATAAAATCATTCATCGTTTCTTAAAAAGTCAGATTATGGACTTACCACATGACCCAGCCAACCTACTCTTAGATATTTACCCTAGAGAAATCAAACCTTATGTGTCTAAAAAAACTTGTACACAAGTATTTATAACATCTCTTTTTATAACTGGCCCAAGTGAATATGTCTTTTAATGGATGATGGATATATTGTGATATATTAAGACAATGGAATACTGCTCAGCAATATAAAAGAATGAAACAATCAAGCTCTCACATGCACACACACACACAAAACAACTTGGATGAAACCCAAAGGCATTATGCCCAGTGAAATAAGCCAGGTGCAAAAGGTAACATGCTGTTTGTTTTTATTTATAAGATATTTTATACAGACAAACCTATCGTGATCAGTGATTTCCAGAGGCCAGTAGGGTTGGGGTGGAGGAACTGACCACGACAAGTGAAAAGAGGATTTTGGTGGGGTTGATGAAATTATTATTTTTTTAATTCATAAAGAAGCTTCTATTTCAAAATGCTGGGGTTGAAGAACAAGGTTTTCTTTTAAGATGAGTGTTGAATACTCCTAAAAAAAATTATTTTAATAAGCAGCTCTACAAGCAGCTCATAGCATGTAGAGGAATAGTCATGCCCAAATACCCAGTTCATTAAATGAATTATGAATAAATACAATTTAACCACAAGTCAGTGCTTTGATGCAGGTGGGGTTAGTTGAAGAGTTGATTATTTTGGATCTGGCTTCTCCTAGAGGGAGTTTTGTCCTCTGATGGCAAAAGGGGTTTTGTCCATGGTTATATCCCCGGGAACAACCAGATGACTGTTTCAAGAAACAGCTTGAGGAGGGGGTGAGTTACATTATAACCCTCTGCCCCCATCCCTTTTCCCGCACCAGGTCCTCTCTTGGCATCTAATCTCAGCTCTCTTCTCCCTTGTTCGGGAATCAAAGTGACAGGTTCCTCTCTATTTTATTTATGGAGACAGATATCAGAAGAACAAGCAAGCAAACAAGAACTCTAAACCTCAAGCACGAGGTTACACATGTTGCAGATTTGCCTTCTCAGGACAGATGTGCAACCTTGCTTTTCAGAAGGGACTTGAGACCTCTAACCCCTCGCTAAGAACAAAAGATAATAGTCTCGGTTGCGGGATCACATGTGTTTCCCATGAGAAGGGAGACTCTGGGGTCACCCTGGCGTGGTCGGGCTGTCCTCAGGGCACCCCCTGGTGGCCACTGCGGGGCAGTGTTTCTTTGTTCCTTGCCTCTGGCTGCTCTTTGGCTGGGACCCTCCTATAAAAACAGAGAAATATTCCGATTTGTTTCTTTGGAAGAGCAAGAAAGAAGTAGCTGACCAGCAAGAAAAGCAGCAGCAGAAAAGAAACAAAGTGTCTCCTCATCAGTGGTTTTAAATGTGATTATCAAAGCTAGGAGCCCTTGTGTTTTCTTCAGCCTCATGAGCAAGACTCTTGGCCCCTGTTAGGCTTTGTCTTTAGTTTTCTCAGCTGGAAAACAGGAAATTTAAACTAGATGATTCCTAAGGATGTTTCTGACTTTAAACTTATCTATGATCTGTATATGTGTAATATATGTTTAGCAGGTGTTTTCTACAGAAGTGTTGGAAGCCATTTTTGCCACCTGATTTGGCACCTGAGCTGCAAAGAGATCAGTGTCTGGAAAATGGAAGAAAATGGAAAGGCATCGTTTTTAAAATGTATTTATTTTTAACTGGAGGATAATTGCTTTGTAATAATACTGTGTTGGTTTCTGCCATACATCAGCATGAATCAGCCATAAGCGTTCATATGCCCCCTCCCTCTTGAGCCCCCCTCCCCCCTCCCACCCCAGCCCATCTCCCCTGATGTATCCCAAGCACCTAGAACATTGCCTGACACCTAATAAGTACTCAATAAATATCTACTGAATAAATGAGGTGCTTAGCAAACAGAGAAATTTAATTCAAGACATATGGAGTATTAGACTGTTCATGATTCTGAGTAGCTCTAGAGCTCAGGGGGAAAAATTAGAAATGTTTTGGATTGGCCAAAACATTCAACCCCAAATGAACTTGTTGGC